>JAJGRW010000041.1:29471-197428 GCA_025461045.1 Carex parvula
CACCATTCAGTAGTCCAAGAAGTAAATGCAACCAAAAAAATAAAAATAAAAAAAATAATCCTCCAAACACTATAAATATTCACCAAACACCCCAAAAACATGTCAACATTGAAACGATTTATGATAGCAATAACATACCCTTGAAATAAAAAAGGCGCAAAAACAATGCATGATAGTCATATTCATCTTAGAGGAGCGTTCAAATGCCTCCATTTTTTATGTCTCCACCATGTCTTTATTTTTGAAAACTGTAATAACTCAAAATTTAAAACTTAAAAGTCAAAATAAAACCGTTGGATATGATCTACATCATTTTATCTATACACATGTAAAAAATTATGACATTTCAATTTTGTTTTGGTTGCCATCAAGAGCTTGTAAAAAACGTACTAATGTGAATAATTTCTAGACGTTGATTTTTCAACTTATTGATTCACATAAAAACAAAATCGAAATGTGATAATTTTTTATGAGCACATAGATAAAATGATGTACATCATATTCAACAGTTTTAATTTGACTTTAAATTTTAAATTTTGAGTTATTAAAATTTTAAAAATAGAGGATAGTGGATGCACAAAAAATAAAAGCATTTGAACCCTCTTCATTTTATATGTCTTCGAAAAATACATCTTGGACAACTGTAAAATTAATTAATGTTTCTCCTCACGTTATGATAATTACTGTTTATCATAAAAATGAGCACGAATTATTCCATTGAGCGGTATTAACTCTACCCAAATCCACGTGTCAATAAGTTCAAAATTGACGCAAAGTTTGCATTATTACACGTATAATGACACTTTACTATGAATCCGTATTCTCTGCATTAACTCAAAAGGTACTTATTTGAGTTAATGAATCTCAATTGTCTGATTTTAAATGGAACTAATCTGGCTCATGCTTATAACATAAAGCCAAGATTCCCCCTTCTGAGTTAATGAAACACTTGAAAGTTGAAACTTCACCTGCCTTGGTCAAACACTGAGGTTCTTTGGTGATTTAGATGCTGGCGGCAGTTAGCAATGCCATCTTTAAATAATGAAACCCTAGGGACATGAAGGAAATTGGAGGCATCTAATTTGAGAAACTTCTGTTTTTCAGGCCTGTACAGCATTCTATGCGGAGCAAAGGTTTCTTTATTTTTTACTTGAATCATGCGCAATGTGTTGTACCTGAATTAGCTCTAAATTAGATTTTCATGAAATATGCATAGATATAAGACACGTATTGAAAGATATAAAACAATAAATTTCATAATAAAATATATATATATACTTAAGATTATCTAGAGAACCAGCATTTAATCAAGTGGTAAAGACAATATACTCCGTGTGGGAGATCTCGAAATCTAAATGATAGAATCCTTTGTAGATATTAAATAATCTAGTAGCTTGATCTCCAGCTTTTATTAAGAAAAAAAGACAACTAAGATATATTTTAAGTATTAATTAACAGCTATAAATTTTAAAGACTATGCCACAATAAAATACTAAGACATTTCTGAAAATTGTAGTAAAATGTGGTGTAGAGATATGAATGTGATATACAAAAGTATATTACAATAACATTTTGTTATTTATAGTATCAAATAAGTTTTTTTCTCTTTGTACACTGTCTCAATTTTTTTTTTTACATTAAACTATATTCGAAGTTATGTATAAAATTAGGAGATTCTGAAATCCTATGACATTCATCACTATGCAATAACATGAATTCATTTTATTACGAGTATTATGAGTAGGGTTAAAATACACCATTAGTTTTGAGCCCTAACCATATCCCACATCTTTATCTTTGTTTTTCAAGTTCAAACAGTCAATTCGGACCGCTCAACATAATTTTCATATTAAAATGTGCTTAGAGACCAAATTTTATATTTTTAAAAATTTTATTTACTATTTTTTTATGGTTGTTGATATATTGATAAAATAAATTTATTTACAGGTCCTAAATATACAAATTACAAACTCTCACACCTATACAAAGGAGTTAGTTTGACACTCATCTCAACCCCTTGTCGACGAGATCCCCTAGTTATTTCCTAAATGTATAATCGCCAGTTCTCTATCTCTAGTGCCGTATTGGTGATCAGCCGATGCACCGCTTATTTACTATATTTTTAGATAGGTACAAAAACACTGCTTCTAGATATCATGTTGAGTGGTTCATATTGACTGTTTGAACTTTGAAAACGGAGATAGAGATAGTACATTTTAACCCTACTGTTTTATTATATTATTTAAACAATTACTATTTTTATTTTTAGCAATCACAATACACTGCAAAGTTTTTAAGGTTGCAAGTTACCAAAATGGAGCACAATGAATATGGCAAGTTATAATTATGCACATCTATAATAAAAAAATCTTGCTATTTATAATGTCAAATAAAATTATTCTCTTATTTGAAATTACAAATTCTATTGAATTTCATGTATACTTTTTTTTTTCATGGAAGTTTGTACGAATTCTGTCTCAATAGAAAAATAAAATAAAATAAGAAACACAGAAATTGTTTCCGCCAATGATAATATAGATCTCTAATTTATCAGAATTATTTTTTTTTTAATTTTAAAAGAAAACATGCTATTTACATATGGTGATGTTGTTACCATATGTTGTTATTATGGGCACCCTTAAATTAAATGCGTTAGTCTCAATATTTTATGAATTTTAATTTGTGATAGAATCATTAAAAAAAATAATGTCTAATATTTATTTTGTTGTTTAAAAATTAAGACAATAATTTTCTTCAAAGAAACATAAAGACAATAATGATCACATTAAAAAATTTGGAGGTTATTAATTGAAAATTTTATACTACCTAACAGAACATTATATTGTCTCAAAGAATGCGTTGCACTAAAAAAGACATCCGTTAAGAAAATAACAGTTTTCTAATTATAAAATACGAATACTACAATATATCAAGAAACGCAATCTTCCTGTGACCGGACATTAAAAAATAAAAAAATTACAAAATCTGTACATTTTTCCACGTGTTCATATTACATTAGAAAATGCTTTAGATAGAAAGAAAATTAACAGCTTGCTTCAGGCATTAAGGCCACACGAAATCCAAATCTAGGACATAATAAAAAATGAGCTTATTGTCTTTTGTTGTTGGTTGGATTCGAGGTTTCAGTTAATAGTTGTGTTTTTAGAGTCCGCATCCCCTAAAATAACTCAATTTTTATTTTTGATCCGGACCGTCCGATCATAAATTCGGGCCAATCCGGCTCGTGGTGGAACAGATCGGATGGTCCCGATCAAAACTCAAAAATTGAGTTACTTTAGAGGAGCCGAGTTCGTGTATTTATGTGCTTCTCTCTGTGTTCCGTTTGTTTGACCCCATCTCCCTCGTGCCTTATCGCGCGAGCGGTTAACTGGCACATACAAGGGCTCCTATAATTAGCCAAATAATTAAAAGAAAAATCAAATTGTAGCATCCTTCAAAAATAGAAACAAACGCCTAATACCTAGAAACAGAGAGTCGAGAGAGAGAGAGTTTCTCTCTTCTCGTAATTGCCTTTATAAAATAAGGCACCGTTTCAAGCCTTGGGCTTCTCCTGATGCTTCGTTTCAAACTTTTGAAAAGGTCAGATTTGTACCGATGTTTCCTCCCCAATTGATTTTGAATTACTATTTGTTTAGTCTGTTAAATCTCTGCCTGGTACAGTTGTTGCATGTTATTTGAATTGGATCAAACACACATTGTTAGATGAGTTGAAGTACCTATTACTTAGGCTGGTAGTTCCTGTTTGATTCCTTATACATCAATTATCTCGGTTTTGACTCTATTGTGCTAATTCCGTAATATACTATGTTTTGAGATGACAGACCGTAGATCTGTAGTTTCAAAATATTAGGTTTAGGAAAAAAACTTCTATAAGGTATTTACTGCTGATGTGCGTTGTAGTTGGGGATAATTTGCATTTGGATCTCTGATCTGGTATCAGATTAAAATATGATTAAAGGATTTGTCAGGGGGTATATTTTTTTTTTCAACTTTTTCAACAATTTCTAGATTTGGTATTTATTTGATGTTTCATTGGTTAATTTTCACAATTCTACACAATAGTCTGATTCTTTCTGTTTGATTACCACTGATTTAGATTTTTAAATTGAAGGTTATCAGTTTAGCCGTCCATGCATTGTATTTAATAATAAAAGAGTTAAAATATCCATGTTGTTGTAAGTAGTATAATTATGGGCATACTGTATCTGTAGTTTAAATGATTATGGGTTCCTCAATCCAATTATCAGAAATTCTACCTTTTATATTGGAATTTTGAATATTTGAGAACTTTTTTAAAATAAACTGGTATACTATGACGTCTGGTCTTACATTACAGGTTGTAAAGTTGGCATTTGGGTTCTTTTTTGTGGGAATTCGGGTCGTATTTGTTGTTACAGTTCTTATTCTGAGTTTCTCAAACTTTTCTTATCCAGTGAATTTAGGGATGGCCTTATTGCTTCCTGGTTTATTACTCTGTATAACTTTTTCAAAAGTTTATTTTCAGGTTTTATTGAGTCTAATTTTATGAATAATTGTTCTTTTTTTTTTGAAAAAAGGCGTTGAGCCCGTTTCATTTAAGAAACCAGTAGTTCTTACAACAAAAGCAACATTCTAAAACAATCCTAAGCTAGAGAAGTTCATCATCACTTCCTTACATCACAAAACACATAACAGCAAACAAGATAACAAAAGCTGAATATAACTAAATAAGCTAATTAAAATACTCCATCTAAGCATTTCTGTTAGATGGGTCTTCCTCTTCCTCAGGTAGCTGGAATAGAACAATCTTAGTATCTTCAGGATCCCAAATTTGCAATGGGATATCATCAATATCTTCCGGCAACCAGAGTGGTATCAGATCCCTGGCCTGTCTCTTCACCAAAGCTGTTCAATAATCAACCAAAGCAATGATCATTAGAATAATAGCGCGAAATGATTTGAATTTAGAATGTTCAAAACACAAATCATTCCTAATCTTCCATAGGGTCCAGCTAACTGCACTAAACACCACTGAATAATTGTTCTTTTCATAAATGACAACTTCCTGCGCTCTTGTTTCAGTTATGATTTTTTTTCTTTTTGTTCTTTGAAGTTGTTTACTAATTGCTTTGTTTAGTCTCTATGTAATTCTTTAAACTATTAGGATATCATTGTACCAATTTAAATATCATATCTCCTATTGCATATCACCAATTACTGGAGGTCTTTTTAACACAATTAAATGCTTTTGACCCTTTTGATTAGCAAAAAACGTATGTATTGTGAAGCTGTTGGATTTTGGTTTGTCCTTTGTCTAGTTATTCTGATATGTTTGCAAATATGCTGAAATTAGCTATTTCTTTCTTGTTGAGTCTTTAGCTGAAAACAGCCTGTCTTGCATACATTACAACAGTCGGACATCTTGCTATACTTATCTGATATTTGTGTTTTTTTTATTTATGTTTTGAATTTACTTACCCTATATCTAATCTGGGTATTAAATATTAGCCACCGGAAAATATTGTCTTTTAATTCACAATGCTTGGGATTTGTATTTTCCTGTAAAAAGTTTAAAAAGGAGTTAATTTGGACAACCCAGCAAAAGCTTTAAATAGAAGTATTTGATTGTTTCCATAAAAAATGAGTCCTTATTTATATATGACTTCGCATTGCATCATTCATATATTTATAATTTTATATTAAGAACACCACAAATAGTTCAGCTCTTTAGTGTGCTACAAATAGTTCTTTTTGTAGAATTTTTTTTTTATTGTAGTTTTCTTTAAGCAATTGTTAGCTGTAGCATAGCAACTGTTATCTTATCGAGGGATACATACAACTGGTACTTCCAGCTTTTTACTCTCAGCATGTATATTGTTGTCAGCGTAGTTTGCATGATTCATTGTATTTTGTTTAGGTTATTGTTTTGTTTGATATATATCCAGAGATACCGTTGTGCACCAAGTAGATTGGCACTGCTTATTAGGACCAGCATTTGTGTGAACTGCCTATTATTTTGAATTGTTGAGCAAAAGACTAAGAAGAACCAAATAATTGATTTTTATATTTTAGCAGGATTTGAGTTAAAGGGTCTATACGATATCAATGGAGGAGGTTATGATAGACTGCATCAAAGTTGGTACCAACTCTGAAATAGCCTCCACAGGTCAGACAAAGTTTGACGAGCAGGTTGACACAAACAATTCAAAAAAAAGGAACTTCAGACAGAGAGGTGGTGGCGTCTACTATGGTGCCTTTGACATGAGCTCTGATGATGACTTGGAATTTCAGTTAACTAAAAAGGTTCTTTTTCGTATCAAAATTTTTACTTGTTTTTCCCAAGTTAATTTAAGAACAAGTAAAGAATATGTTTCTTATATTAGTTTGAAATTTTCTTGCAGGATCTTTCTTTGAGAAATCCTAAGCAAAGTAATGATGCAACAACAAGCTCAAAAAGGTCAAGGCGTGAAAAGGTACAGATTGAGGGTATTACACTTTTTTTACACTTTTTATACGTACCAGTTCTATGCTTTCTTGAAAACGAGTGGGATTTGACTCTTATCTTTGGTAATCATATTTAAGTACTTATTATTATTATTATTGTTATTCATTTGTGTTTCCTGTTTTGTGCTTAATCACGTCACTAAGCATTGACTAGAATCAAAAGGGATGGCCTTGGTATCAGTAAGTCATTCTTTTGGTAATATTTTGTAGGAGCATCCACAATGGCGACCCGATGAAGGGTGCAGGCCTCAAATTGAAGAGGCCCCAGTCTTTTACCCAACTGAAGAGGTATTACATTTAATTATAACTGCTGTTGCTTATTAACATTATCTAACTGTACATTTTAGCATGATTTTTTATGATGCACCGATCTGCTTTTACAGGAGTTCAGAGACACACTGGGGTATATTGCTCACATACGTCCACAAGCTGAGAAATATGGTATCTGCTCCATTATCCCACCGAGCACATGGAACCCACCATGCCCCTTAAGAGAGAAAGATTTCTGGGAACGGGTTGAGTTCACAACCCGGGTCCAGCAAGTGGACAAGCTCCAAAACCGTGAGCCCATTAAGAAGAAACTCAAGACACGTCTACAGAGGAGAAAGAGAAGGAGAAAGAGATTCAGATTTGGGATGAATAAAAGGAGAAACAATAATAACAACAACAACAATTCAAATTCATCAGAAAATAAGAATGAGGATAATGAATCAGATTCTGAGGACAAATTCGGTTTTCAAAATGGGTCAGATTTTACCTTAGAGGAGTTCAAGGATTTTGCTGACGAATTTAAAGAGAGACATTTTAGAGTAAAGGATGATGTTAATTGTAGTCATAGTGATAAAAATGACGGTAGTTGTAGTGATAGTGATAAGAATAATACTATTAACATGAGAAAGGAGAGGTGGAGCCCTTCAGTAGAAGAGATAGAAGGAGAATATTGGCGAATAGTTGAAGAAGCTGATGAAGAAATTGAGGTATTAAAAAATTAATTTTAATATCATCTTTTTGTATGTTTGAAAGAGAAGGTGCGATATTTGACATAATCGACAAGGCTTTGGAAGTATAATGTATACATAACTCGACAAAGCATGGAAATTCTTTTTCTAAGCCCCTCCTTTCCTGTTTGCTTCATGAGAGGCCCACAATACTCTTCACTTTCTGGTTTCTTTCCATCCATGAAGAACAAAAGAGGGGTAATATGGGTAGTCTTTAAATAATTAGAGGAGCAGGTGTGAAATTTACCAAATTTTAGGGGTCCCAAGATATTTATCACGCGCTGCAAGGTTGTACAAGATATTTGCTGTATATGAAATTGTATTTAAATGTTAAATTTGATTTACATTGAAATGTGTTTGCTAATTTAATTCTAGGTACACTATGGTGCGGATTTGGACACCGTATTATTTGGGAGTGGCTTTTTGAAGGCAACTTGCTCAAGTTCAAGATTAAACTCTAATCCGATCGAGTCAGACAAGTATGTGTTATCGGGTTGGAACCTGAACAATCTGCCCCGTTTACCTGGATCCATTTTGTCTTTCGAAAAAGAAGAAATATCTGGAGTTGTAGTGCCTTGGCTTTATGTAGGCATGTGTTTTTCTTCTTTCTGCTGGGTAAATCATTTTGAAAAATGAATCTTATTTCAAAAAATTTCACCTCGCATTTTAATGATAAATATCTTATTCTAATTCACCATCATTAATCATGATATAATATGTATTTTCTGAATAGCATGTGGAGGACCATCACTTGTATTCATTGAATTATATGCATTTTGGAGAACCAAAAGTGTGGTATGGAGTTGCAGGAAGTGAAGCTACAAAGCTTGAAGAAGCCATGCGAAAACACTTACCAAAATTGTTTGAAGAACAACCACATCTTCTGCATGAGTTGGTAATGTTACATATCAACCCCATGTACTAAAAAAGTAAAAAATTCACAGATTGTATTAAACAATACAAGACTTTTAATATTCTGAAACAATTTCATAGCTTCTGATAGTTCACTATTTGATTTTTCTAAATTTTCAATATGCTTTGGAAATGTTGTATAATCAGGTAACGCAGCTATCGCCAACAGTGCTAAAATCTGAAGGTGTAAAGGTGTACCGAGCTGTACAGAGGCCAGGCCAGTTTGTCCTGACTTTTCCTCGTGCTTATCATTCGGGGTTCAATTGTGGTTTCAACTGTGCCGAGGCTGTTAATGTGGCACCTGCTGATTGGTTGCCACCTGGTCAATGCGCTATTGAGTTGTATAGAGAACAAAAGAGAAAGACTTCTATTTCTCATGACAAGTTGCTACTTGAAGTTGCAAAGGCAGCTGTGAGGGAAATTTGGGTGGGCCAGGTGCATGAAGGAAACGGTTCGACAGAGAGATGTACCTGGAAGACTGAGTGTGGGAAGAATGGGGTTCTCACCCAGGCAATTAAGGTAATATATGCATTTTAGATATTTTTGTAAAGTTCTTTTGTAAATGCAAAATTTGAAGGGTATATGCCGAAAAAAACAGCTTTAAAGGGTTGATATTCATTAGTTTCAAATTTTCTTGGTGTATTTTATGATTTTTTACTTTTGGAATTGCTTTCTTTTAAAAACCGAAGGTGATATACATAAGAAATACTATTTTTACATGGACTTATATGGATCAATCTTGCCATGCTAATATTTGCAGTTAGCATGTTGGCCGGTACCAATTTAGTAAAACATTCTTTGCTGGTATCAGTACAACCGTAGATGTGGTGACCTTCTTGTTATAAAACCTCCAAATTAACAATTTCAGTGCCATTCTTTTTTTCCCTTAGGCGAGGATTGAAATGGAAAGGAAGGCAAGGAAGAACTTAAACAGTGCTTTCCAATGGAGAAGAATGGAGAGTACTGATAATACTTCAACTGACAGAGAATGCTCTTTGTGCTTCTATGACCTCTATTTCTCAAGTATCAGGTGTGAGTGCAACCCAAGCCGATTTGCATGCCTTCACCATGCTGAACTTCTCTGCTCATGTGAACCAAGCAAGCGAGTTGCTCTTTTTAGGTATGACATGGAGGAGTTAACCATTCTACTGTCAGCATTAGAAGGCGATCTGTCTTCTGTTAAGAAATGGGCAGAAATCAACTCGGATTTTAGTACGAGTCTCCCGCAGAGAGAGACCAAAGTGTTCAACTTAAACACGGAAGAGAGAGGCTCAAAACCTCAGATGGATTGTACTAGATCAAACTCTGATTGCGGGGCCACATTGTCATTGATTTGTTCATCCGAGCTGGCACAGCCAGGTGGGGGGCAAATTCGTAAAACAAGCCCCAAATTATTTGGGGTTGACATAGGTCCAACCTCACACTGTGCTGTTGAGCTACTTCAGATTGGTATGCTGATGCGAGGCAATAATTGGTCTTGCAAAGAAGCAATATTCACTAAAGGTACATGATCACATTCAAATGTTTTTAGTTTTCTTTTATCAGATATGTTTTATCTTACATTTTATTTTTAAACTTTAAAAATGGGGTATCCGCAGGGTTTAAAAGCAGGGTAAAGTTCCACAGTGTCATTGATCCGGCAAAGAGATGCAATTATATTTGCGAAATTTTGGATGCTGGACTTCTGGGCCCTCTATTTAAGGTTGGTATTTCATCTGTATTAACTTTAACCCAGATAGGTTGCTATTTGCATAGTAGACTTGGTTGTCTTGTTAATATTTAATGAATAAAGGTTATTGAAGATGGCTTTAAGTGTATTGGGTACCTGGCAAGGAAAAACATTTTTTTTATATGCTTTTTGAGAACCACTAGCTCTAGTGCATGGACAAAGGTGCTTTAGGGTTTCGCAAGTAAGTACCATTTGGTCTTTAAGACAAGTGTTATTCATCCTTCTGATCCATCAGCTACTATGTCAATTCACCCACTATGAATACAGGCCTAAATCGTTCTTCTTTTCTGAACCATAAGTAAGAGAAAGACTAAAAGAGAGTGAGAAAGCCATTATGCTCAAGAACAAAAAAAAAATTACTGGACAACTAGTCATATACCTAGATATGAGACTGTCAGTGAGTTGAAAGATGATACACACAAATGCTGAACTTTTCTAGTTTATGTAAATCCCGGATTCCGTTCTCTTGTACTAACTAAATTTATCTTTGTTAGGTGACCCTGGAGGGAGAGAGCCAAGATATTTGCTTTACTGGAGCCTCCCCAAATCAGTGCTGGAATCTGATTAAAGAGAGGCTTGATGCAGAGATCTCTCTGCAACTGGTTTCAAGCATTGCAGCATCACCTGAACCTGTTAATGGGTTTGAGATGTTTGGCTTCACCTCACCCAACATAATTCGGGTAAACTGACTTGAACTTTATATATTGAAAGTGGAAATTGGAAATTTCTATATATCTCCATTAACAATACTGTACAAATATATAGACTAAAGGAAAATCTAAAATAGGAAAGAACCGCTATTTCCTAATTACAGTTATTATTATAATTACTATGATGAAATTTCTCTTTAGTTGGTACCGGGGCTTAATTATTGTTAGGGAAAATGTTCTTTTTGGGCTTCGTTGGCCTCAATGTTTATTTTAAACAAGAAATATGTTGTATTTACGCCACCTTATATTTAGGATAATCTATATGCTCTGTCAAACTTCATTTGTAATCTGATTTTATTTCTTATTATATAGAAATTGGAGGCTCTGGACCCAAATTGCCAGTGCTCCAACTACTGGGCTTCAAAATCCATTGCGTCCCTACCCAAGGAGTTTTTCATGAAAATCGCTAAGTCTCCGGAAACTCAAAAGATAGGTGGCATCAATCTGTCCAAGATAGAAGATGAGAAAATATACATCAATTCCAATTCCTCACCAGAAGAGCTTCAAATGGATCAATTAACACTTCAATGCTTTTTCAATAAGGCTAGTGTTGAAGAATTGAAGGTGATGTACAGGATTTTCTCTAGCGGGTGGGGCAGCCAAACGTTGGAGATCTGCTTTTGAGGTCTTGAGTACAACTCTTTCAAATCAACTGATGAAGAACCAAAGTTAGGAGGACTAATTGAGAAATAGATTATTCATTTTGGTTTAATTAGAGATGTGAGGATAGTGTTAAAGTTTCTCTCTTACTCTAGTGTGTTATAGTTGTTTATTTTATTTTTTTCTTATTTGCAATCTTATAGGAAAATAATTTTATAGTAAAGAAAATAATTGTAGATTAGAATCAATAGTAATTGACAATAATCATTCATTTATATTAACCTGTTATTTTATTGCTATGAATTGAATTGCTCGTGGTGTTATCAGATCTGATCTATTCGATTATCTCATCAACTATAGCGGAAAAGGCTGTTATAAGATTAGTAATCAATTGGTACATTTCTATCATTCATTTATTTATTTGTTGAGAAAAGGCTGTTATCTCATCACTGATTTTTGCATATCCTAAATTTGTTAAGCTAGAAATGCGGTTGTGACAAATAGAAAATTAGAAAGGCCTAAAAGTTCTCCAGGCCTTACAATTAGGCCATTGTTTGTCAGGGCCCAACAAAATTTCTTCGGCCCTCTGGCAGTTCGGCAAACATTTGTTAGGCCATTCCAATTTTCCTTTTCTAATTCTACCCACTAGAACTTGGGTATAGAGTGGGAAAAATGGCAAGGCGGAGCTGGCTCTGTCACGGAACGGTACGGAACGGCACGGCACGCGTGTCAGTTATGTGCAGTGACTCGCGTGATCCGTACCGTAACCATTCGCGTGCCGTGCCCATCTTTTAAAACTTTGGCACGGCACGGCACAACACGTGAAAGATTTACGGCACGACACGACACGTAGTCACGCGAGTCACGTGTAATTAGGACCATTAGATATTGATTTAATGGTGAATCTTGAATAAACTAACCTAAATTATGATTAAATTGTCACGCGAGTCACGTATAGTCACGGCACGTTTATACATGGCGTGACTCACGTGGCGTGACTATTCGCGCGCTGACCAACCCTTTACATTTTGGTCACAGCACGGCACGGCATGGCACGTGAAAAATTAACTTGGTCACAACACGACACAGTACGAGACCGAAGTCACAGCATGTTAGTCACTACACGGCACGTTTTTTCCACTCTACTTGAGTGCTTCCAATATCTTTTTGCCTATAAAAAAGAATTCGGTAAAACGAACCACGATGTTGCTTATCTTTGAATATATATTATCCCAAAACTCTTTTGTTTTTGTGAAAAAATAAAAAGTCACCGATATGGCATTGGCAGCATCTTCATCTTGGCACTCAGCAAGTACGTGGTCTTTGATTGTTACACAGTCATTTACATGTAAAAACGCGTAACATATTTATGTAATAATAAGAATAATATGTTTATCAGACTTGATCGTTAATTATTAATACTAAATAGGAAATCCAGGATACTGTAACTGTTGGCGATGGCTTGGACCACGCGCTAATGCCTAAGATAAACGTTACGGAATACGGACAAGGAAACTTGAGACTTGTTACCTCCCCGGCCCACAGGCTGACAACCACAGCGGATGAGGAGAATCGGTAATCATCTCCAGAAGGTTATCCCCAGAGTCTTTAACACCTTGTTTGGATCCAATTAATTACCTCGGAATGCCTTTAACAATAACAAAGCCGGGTCGGCACTTGTTCATTCCTTTAATAGAAAAAATTGAAAAACGGCTACAGAGATGGAAACGAAAGCTAATTTCTAGGGGAGGCCGCTTACAACTTGTCCGATCGGTACTATCAAGCATACCAATTTACTTCATGACATGTTTTGTATTACCGAATTGGGTGATTGACCGAATCGATAGGCTACGCAGAGAATTCCTTTGGGGCAAAAACAATTTTGACAGAAGGGGTATTTCTCTCGTCAACTGGGAAATAGCATGTACCCCACGAAAATGGGGAGGGCTAGGTATTACAGACCTCAAATGGCACAACAGGGCGCTGCTGCTACGGTGGTGGTGGAGGCTGTATAGCAACCCATTGTCACTGTGGACAGAGATCATCACAATTCTCAAGCATCACAGTAACTTCCCCAGAATCCCGATTTTTTTCATTGTTTCGGGATCCTTTTTCTGGAACCAATTCCGGAAGCTGCTGCCTTTGTTTCACTGGAGTACAAAGTGGATAATTGGCAATGGAGAAGGAATCTCCTTTTGGTATGACGCTTGGGATATAACTCCAATTCGGTTTAAGAAATTCCCTCCACCTCAACATTCGACCATGTCCGTCAGGAATGCACAGCCCATTATACTCACATTGCACCCAGATAAGGCACAAACCCTTCAGCAAATCATCTTCGCTGATAGGAGTGATGAACTGATTTGGAGATGGGAGGGCTCTGGCACATACTCCGCAAAGTCGGTTTATCAGACTATCATGAGTGGCGGAAAGACGAAGGATGCTAACCACAAATTATGGAAATACAAGGTCCCGGAAACTGTTTGCATCTTTGCCTTTTTGCTGTTTCGTGAGAAAATCCTAACTCATGATGTGATGATCGAACGCTACATTCCTTGCGACCCGGCATGTGTGATGTGTCAGGATTGCCCCTTGGAAACTGCGACACACTTGCTGTTTGAATGCCGGTACGCGAGGCAGGTCTGGTGCAAATTGGCCATCACCTTTGGGTTCCAATTTAGACATGTCGGAGGACCAATTCAGGAAAAATGAGACTTTATGGTGAGGCGATTCACACACAGACACAAAGACTGGGCGGTCGGGGCCCCGGTGGTACTGCTATGCGCGTGTTGGCACATTTGGCGATAAAGGAATAAAACAATTTTTGAAGGCAAGCGAATCACACCAGTCCATTTGGCAACGAGAATTACTGAGGATATCAGGCTCTGGCTCAGATTTTGCTGAGAGAAGGTTTGGTCACTGGCTGGACCAGCGAAGTTTTTAGTTTCAATCTGAAATAGTGTGATTGTATAGATGCTTTTGTTGTTGATGTTTTTTCTGATTTAATATTTGTAAATTCACTTGGTAGCCACTATCAAGTTTTCAAAAAAAAAAAAAAAACACCTTGTTTGGATGGAGAGTAGAGGAACGAAGGGGAGGTGAAGAATAAAAGAGAATGGAATAGAATAGAAAAAAAGATTAACATATTTAGGATGATTAATGAGGAAAAATAAATTTAACTTTCTTTTCCGTCTTATTTCTTGTTTGGTTGATTAAAATTTAGAAGGTTAATGAAAAATTCGGTGGTTGTTGTAGGTTTGTGACAAAAAACTTGTATGAGAATTATATAGGTAAGATATAGGATTGGACAATTGTGTTTTTTGTTCTAAAAATATTTGCAACAAAATTTATTTCCATCCGTTACACCTCAAATCAGGAGGGAAACCGATTCTATTGATTATAATGATACGAGATTAAACCTTTCACCTCCGACATAATTTTGTCAACCAAACACGATTCGACAGAAAGTTTTCTTTTTTTTTTTTCATTCCCTCCCTTCCTCTACTCTCCATCCAAACAAGGTGTAAGCTGATGACAACATGACAATTTTCATAGGTTGGCACTTTATTGGAAACAATTTTTATAGCAAATATTTGTCTTTGATATACGTGTTATAAGAATTATATCGTACTTGGAACTAAATTTTTCTAACAGCGGAGCTAAAATTTAAAATGCACAATATGTAGTAAGTGGGAATTGAATTCAAGTTCTCCACAATCACAAAATAAGCTCTAACCAATAGACTAAAAGTAAACATGTAATATTTTATGAGAATTGACTATATACAATGTTCTAAAAAAATTAAATTAAATTAAATTTTAATATACATAACTAAAATTTTAAAATTATAGGAGTGGCTTAGCCACGCTTTGAATGGTTGTAGACCCCTGAGTGGCTAACACAAGTTTGGCTTTAAATGCTAAATATGTTTTTGTAGATAAAAAATGAGTCAACATTTTAATATTAATGATCTACTCGGAGTGTACAGTCTCTACTCCCATCTCGATCGAAGTGCGGCGGTGAGCAGATACAGCCGTCGGAGTGCGACGGCCATCGAACAGTAGCGGATCCGGTTGTGGAACGAAATGGGAAATGAGGTAATAGAGTTTCTAAGAGAGATAAGTAGGATTAGTTGATAGAGTAATTTAGATGGTTTTATGAGAATAAATGATTTTAGATTTAGGAATGAAGATCGTAATACATTTTTTTTATCAATGAAATTGTTAATAGACATTTAAAGTCACTAACTATAAAAAAAATATTCTATGAGAAACTCTCAATCAGATTTCGACCTATGATCTCCTCTGTGACATTGTTTTGATAACTAAATCAAAAATAGTTATTTAAATACTAAATTTGAAATTAGAATTTTTTTTAAGGTTGAAATTAGAATCTCTTAAATGTTGTGTCTGTTTGTCTTCCTCAAAAAGTCTAATCCGATTAATCCAACCAATCCGATTGAACAGACCGACCTGACCACCTGATCCAAAAAAATTATGGGTATAGAATTTGATTAGTTAAATATGGATGGAATATTATTTAGCCTAACAATTAAAAATTTGGATACATATTTTGTAAATAAGTTGAGTAAAATCTGATCCGACCATTGCATGTTATTTTGTAAATTAATTTATTTTATTTTAAAAATAACATGCAATTTTTAGATAACTAATAGTAATTTCATTATAGAAATAAGGCGTTATCTTGTTAAATTTTGTTTTTAGTTAAAACTTTTTCTATGCTATTGTTAATTAGAATATGCTGTATTTTTATTTATACTTTTTTTTATTATAATGTATTGATGCTGATATATTTATAGCTATTTTAAAAAATATATATATAATTTGTCAAATTCGCGAAATCCGATCACCTAATATAAAGTTGGGATTGAATGATTTTAATCTTTGATTGATTAGTCATGGAATGAAAATTTCGCAACCTAATTATAATGAATCAAATTAATGACCTAAATGAAATCTTCTCCGTATGAATCCTTATTATAATCTTTGAGAACAATGCCTAATTTAGTGATTAATGTATTTCACTAATTAATATGAGAAGTTTTAAACTTTTGACCGAGTCAATTACGAACAAGTATTCTCTCTATTACGGTAAATAGGGGTGTCAATGGTACCTTTTTAGCCGTTTACCCGACCCGTATCGTATTCGATAAGGCGGGTATGGGTAAGATTTTTTATTCGTTAGCTTATTGGGTATGGGTATGGATAAGAATTTTTTTTTGTTAACCAAATGGGTAAGGGTATGGGTAATAACTATTTCGTACCTGTTACCCAATAGGATAATTATAAAATCAAAATATATATTCAATTCAATTTCAAACCCACCTAAATATGTATTTGTGTTTTTGAATTTTCTTCCTCTATAAAAAACAAGTTAGTTGGAATTGATTGCACATTCATTTTTATTTTTTATTAGAAATATAATTTGTATATGTGAAATGAATGAGTTTTTTATATTTAATTTGTAAAATATAATAAAACTAATTATTATATTAGTAATATCCGTTATTCATCCGCTACCGTTTCGTTACCTGATAATATTAACGGGTAAGGGTAGGGTAGAGTAAGGTCAATTTTTAATGGGTATGGGTAGGGTATGGGTAAAGTCAATTTTAATGGGTATAGGTATGAAAATGCCTCCACCCGACCCGTACCGTACCCATTGACACCCCTAACGGTAAAAGATTCCCTTCACTTTACGTTTGAGATTAACTCTCAGCTGCTTTGAGATTCGGGTTAACGCAGGGGCAATATTATTGGGCTTTGCTACGGCCTCTATCCAAGTAAGTACTTCCGCCTATTGGATCTGATCACCGTTCTTTGTTTTGTCCTACATCCGAGCAGGTGCTTCCACCTAGTGGATTTGTGCTCTTTGCTTCGGCCACCGCCTCGTCTCTCTTGCCATTTTGGGGCTCTTATTCTCCAAAACAAGCGGTTTGTTTTTCTTCTCCTCTTATTCTGAGTTCTTCTTTCTCTCTTTGACAATGGAAGAGTGGGTGGATTGAGTTATCCACATAATTTATTATATTATATGTTTGTTATAGTTGTTTGTATTGCTTGTTTGCTTGTGATATGGTTTCTCTCCTCTTCTCACTCTCTTTCTGAGTTTTTCTTTTTCTTCCTTCTCTAGCCTCCTTCTCCTCTTCTTCTTTCTTTTCTCCCCCTCTTTTTTTAATAAAACAGGACATGGGTTGTGTTCTCTTAGGATACCCCATGCTTACTTTGCTTTTCAAGCAATGCGATTGTAATGAGAGCAATGATGATTGTTAGCTCACTAATTTTTATTTGTTTCTATTTGTTTCTATTTTTTTTCTATTTTTCAAGCAATGATGATTGCTTTTCAAGTTATTTGTTTCTATTTTTTTCTTACTTATGTAATAAGTGGTCTAGCTAGTTATATGTACTGATAATGGTAGGTAATTAGGTTCGTCACTACGTTCTGATATGTAAATTGAGCACGTACCGACTTTATTTTCTGTTCATACATACATACATACTGCTAAGTAGCATTACACATATAGCATTACTAGTATTGTAGCTTTTATATAATGTACTTTCACATGAATGTGATGTTTACGGATCTTTTATAAAAAATAAAAAATAAAAAAACAAAGAAAGATAAAAAGAAAGATCGATGGGTATAAGGAGTCCGGCTAGTATGACATCGGTGTCATATGATACTAACTCTAAAATTAATTGAATAGACTTTAAACGACTAATTCAAACCGTTCAAACCGATTTACTTTATGAGTGATGCGTTTACATACAATTTTTTTATATTTTCTAGTTATTTTAGTATCAAATCAAGCGGTAAAAAATGTTGAAAAATGAATGTATTAAAATTACTTAAAAACTCACACATTTGACCGCTTGACTTGATACTAAATAAATTCGAAAAATTATAAATTTTGCATGTAAATGCACAACTAATGAAGTAGATCGGTTTGAATGGTTTAGATTCACCATTTGAAGTCGATTTGATAGATTTTGAAATTAGTGTTATATAGACTGAAATAACACTAATGTTATAGTAGCCGGACTCGGATATAAGTTGCCAAACCACGGCAGGATGTATGAACGCTCTGTGGGCTCTGCACAATTCCACCAGCCGCAAAAAAATATTCTGGTCCACCAGCCTCCACTCATTTTATTTCTACTGGATAATTTTTTTCTTATGTCGCCAAACTTTATCTGAAACAAGAAATTAAGTCATATAATAAATTTCTCTACAATTGAACCGATAGAATGTCAGAACTCAATATAAATTATATGATATAAAATTGACGACCTATGTTTCCCTGATATTGTTATATATATATGGATTGCCTAGCATAACGCCGTCAAGACCAGAGAATCAAACTACTCCGGATAAAATATATATATATATATTCTTTGATGGTTTTCAAACTCCGTTTCATATATCATAAGTTAGCGAGTCACTTTATACTGCTGTGTTGCAGGGGTGGTAACGAGCTGGGTTCAGCTCGTAATCAGCTTGTCACAACAACTCATGAGCGAGCTGAGTAAGCTAAGATTAAAGAGTCGAGTTAAGATCTTAGCTCATAATCGGACTGATCTAGCAGCTAGCTAGACCAAGCTGACTCGTGTAGCTCGTTGAGTTTTATTTGGATTACTATCATATAAATTAAATAATAATAATAATAATGAAGTCCATTAAACAAAGTATCGTATATTCATTTCCAAGTACAGTTAATAGAATGAAACAAGCTCATCAAACAAAACATCAAACATAGCAATTAGTAGAATGACAAAAATGCATGAATATTGAATAGAAAACAACAAATCATAAATCCTGACCTTTTATCCAACGGATCAAATATAATCGTAAAATCTATTTAACTAGCAAGTTCGGTCCAGCTCAAACTCGTTTAATATGGACAGGATTAGTAACGAGCTGGCTCATTAACAACTCGAACCAGTAACGGAGAACGAGCAGTTAGCGATCGAGTCAGGGGCTGATCCCGATTGATCCACGAGCTACGAATTCTTTTTGCCAGCCCTAGTTAGCTGTGCATAACATCAATTGATTAGTATTATGGTTTTAAATTTTGAGTTTGAGATTCCTATTTAATAATATAAAAACATATTTAATTTTTTTAAACTTAATTTCCTAAAAAAAACAAAATATACAGATTAAATTAAACTGCTCAAATCATTCTTTGTATCTAAAATAATAGTAAAAGCATCTAATAAAAATATATAATTTACTTTTAATGCAATATTTTGATATTTAGATCGAATTGAACAGTTCGAATCAAATGAAACCATTTGAATCTTGAAACTCATGCAAGATTTTAAGTTGTAGAACCAATCAGATCGGTATTATTTATAATTATATAGACTTAGATCTTATTGTTTTACACGAATTCGGAATCAGTTGAAATTCCAAAACCAATAAACAGTAATCTTGAAATCCCTGCAATCCGAATCAGCTATCGAATTTTTTCCGAGAACGCATATCGAAACAGCTGGTTTTTTATTGCATACATCTCGGAATAGTTCGATAGCTGGATTCAGATTGCAAGAATTTTAGAATTACAGTTACCGGTTTCAAATTTCAGTTACCGGTTTCGAATTTCAGCGGATGCGCTTCCGTTTTACACACCTGGCGGCCACTGCCCGGTTAATAAAATCCCCTCCGTAGTATACTAGTCTGCACTGTACTCACTAGTCTCCACCTGTAAATGCCAATGCCTCTGATATTTCCGGGTGCCGTGAAGTGTGAACACAAACAAGTAAGCGACGCTTTACAGGCATTATATGTACGGAAGATCTTATCTTCGATGTTAATGCAAGTATATACATGATACATCCATCGTATTTCAGTCCTCTTCCTCTATCTCTATGTCTGCGTGTGGCCTACACATTTTGGTATTATAAGGTTGCCATTATGACTAAAGTCAAATATTGTTCTGCTGTCACTGGCAACTCCGTCCACTGACCTAACTAACATAACCCCACGCCTTATTCTGTGTCACTGTGTGACTGTGTGGTCTACACATGATCATCATATTGATATGTGCTTGGAGACCAACTTTTCCTTCTTCTTTTTTGGAAATTTTTTACTATTTTTTTAGAATTTTTAAAAATCACAGCTTTTCATTAAATAAAATAATAATAAAAAATTCCAAAAAACACTGATTTTCAAAAATTCTAAAAAAATAGTAAAAAATTTTCAAAAAATGTAAAATTTGGTCTCCAAGCACATTTCAATATGAAGATCGTGTTGAGAAGTTCGGATTGACTATTTGAACTTTAAAATTGAGATATGAGCGAGAAGTAAAACACCATCTTTACTTCCCAAAGCATCGTAGCATCACCTTTATATATATAGGAAATTGCTAATATGCTATGCATAGCATAGAGGGCCTCCATGCTACGGCTCAATATTTGAGTTTTCAAAATCCTAACGGTCGATCCGAACCGTTCAACATGATCTCTATATGAATATATGTACTTGCAAACTAAATTTTATATTTTTTAGAATTTTTTTACTATTTTTTTAGATAGATAAAAAATCACTTGATCTGAAAATTATGTACCATTCAGATCAAGTGTTTTTCTACTTATCTAAAAAAATAGTAAAAAAATTCTAAAAAATGTAAAATTTGGTTTGTAAGTACATATTCATATAGAGATCATGTTGAACGGTTCAGATCGACCGTTAGAATTTTAAAAACTCAAATATTAAGCGGTAGCACGGAAGCCCTCTATGCTACGCGTAGCACCATAGCCAACTCATATATATACACACATTGATATAATATTTAAGTATACGTACATTGGTGCATTACTCAATTACTCAAGTGTGTAATTGTGCAATAGTCAAATATATATTTGGGAGTTCAAATATGAGTTTAGAAGATCAAAATAGTCGTCTCGCAACTATCAAAATGAGTTTAAGCTTGATCAAAATCATATCAATCATGTAATATATAGTTATCAGCATTTATTTCTGAACTGAAATATGCAAGTATGCATCAATATTATAGACAAGTGTACATCAACACAATAAACATGTACTCATTAACATAATAAATAAGTGTACATTTCAAAATACGTAAACAATATTTAACAAATGTTTACAAAATGAATTTATGGAAGATGGTTGTTAGGCTTGAAAAACTAAAAAAAAAAAAAAATCATTACACTAATTTAATTATACGTCGGTAGTTGAATTGTTTGAATCACTTATTTAACTTTCAGAATTCAAAATTTTAGACGATTGGTATCAACCTTCTAACAGTAATGTTTGCAGGGGCGGACCCAGTGTCTTCCAGGGGGGCAGCTGCCCCCCCTGAATTTTGAGTTTTAGTGAAAATTTATCGGTTCCGACCGACTTTGCTCTCCCCTGGATTTTTTTTTGCCCCCCTCTGGACGTTTATTTGTAATTCGAGTTAAATTTAAGGTTAAAATTGAAATAAATATGTTGAATTTTGATTGGTAATTAAAATTATAAGTCAGAGCATCAGAAATTACAAGTCAAAGCATTGGAAAGTATAAGTTAAAGCATTATTTTTTGTCGAGCACCCAATTAGTTAATGGATTTAAACCCGATTTGATATTTTTTTTGCCCCCTGACTAAAATTCTGAATCCGCTCCTGAATGTTTGCACCCCGGATATACTTCAAAGAAAAATAAAATGCACTTTCTATATTATCTTTTAATTTTTTTTTTTTAAATCTTTGGCAGTGATTACCAAGTTGTTTTTCTATATTATCTTTCAAAGTCGCCAATATTGAAACTGAGGGCAAAGAATGCCAGAAAGACTGGAAAAACTTGAAATCTATGTTGACTACTGGTCAAAAGAACCAATGGCTTTTGCTAGTTGGCTAATTATTTTGTCATTTCTGATGTCGGCTACAAAATGTTCCCACCATATTTTATTTTCATTGGTCATCACTCTCTTAGCTCTAACAATATTAGATGGCAATGTAGGGCTGCAAACGAACCGAACCGAACCGAATCAAATTTACTCTCAGTTTGAATTTTATTTGAATTAATTTTGAACTAAGTTTGGTTTATATTAATTTCGAACGAACTCAATTTCGAATCGAATTTTTTACGAACTCAATTTCGAACTTTTACGAACTTTGTTACGACTTACAAGTTATGACTTATGGCTGAGCCATAGTTCGAAATTTACAGCACTTCAATAAAAACTCAAGCATTCTGAATCTAATTACACAGTACACCAAAATTTATATCAAAGTTCATTACAAATATCAAAATTTATATCAAATACCAAAGTTTAGTACAATCAATCAAAATTCAGTACAATCACAATATCCAAAGTTTTCAAATATCCAAAGTATTCAAAGTACAATTTAAATATCAATAGAAGTATAGAACAATCACCAAAGTCTCAGAATTATTACAAACCCAAATATTATCCTAAATAAAACATTAAAGTTCATCAAATCAACGGTTCACCTTTAAGTTAATTTCGAACTAAGTTTGGTTTGCGAACCTATTTCGAACGAACTAGGTCCAGTTTGAGTTTGGTTTGAATTAATTTCGAACTAAGTTTGGTTTGAATTAATTTTGAACGAACTCAATTTCGAATCGAATTTTTTACGAACTTTTTCAAATCAAAATCGAATCGAATTACGAATTACGAATTTTTTGTGCAGCCCTAGATGACATGCATCTTGTCTTTTTCTTGGTCATGGTGGCTTTGTCCTCTTCAGTGGACTTTTGCACCAAAAATTTCTCTCGTACTGTTTTCACGTACTGTTTGGTGGGCCGTGTGCGCACATTGCATTACAATTATAAGTTGGCAAATTCTTATGGACATAAGGACCTATTTGTAAAATGAGCATATTTTCATTTTCAAAGTTCAAACAGTCGATCCGACCATTCAACATTATCTCCATATTAAAATGTACTTGGAGATCAAATTTTACATTTTTTTTGAATTTTTTTACTATTTATTAAGATGGGTACAAAATTCAATGGTCTGAATTTGACTAGTTTTGTAAAATACTTAATAAATAGTAAAAAAATTCAAAAAAATGTAAAATTTGACCTCCAAGTACATTGTAATATGGAGAAAATGTTGAACGGTCGGATCGACTGTTTGAACTTTGAAAATAAAAATATGCTCATTTTACAAATAGGTCCTTATGCCCATAGAAGAATTTGCCTTATAACAAATGTCTCTTGTGATGTTTTACTTGAATTCTTTGAATTGTGAAATTGAAATTTTGTGAAGTTGAGGGATCATTCTGCATAATAGTTGCATCTATATAGTCACCTTTCTTCTCACTAGAGTCACGATACTCAAAAAGAAAAAAAACTATACTCTCTAGTCTCTGACATTCCATGTCTCCAAAGATGAAACCTGACCATATTTTATCACTTCTGCTTATGACGCTTCTTCTCCCTCAAACCATCTTTTTAACCTTTGCCATGGCCTCCTCTCCTGTTTCAGATACGCAACTGGAGGCGTTAATGGCATTTAAGGCCTCAATTTCAGATGATCCATTTGGCACACTATCCAATTGGACAGACACAAACCATTATTGCAACTGGTCAGGGATTGCTTGTGATGCCTCCAGTTCTATAATCTCCATTACCTTCTTGGAGACCTATCTCAATGGCACCATTTCTCCATTTCTTGGTAACATCTCTTCTCTTCAACTGATTGATTTCTCTGTAAACAATTTTTCTGGACCGATACCGCCTCAACTCGGTATGCTACCAAATTTAACTGAACTTATCCTATATGGAAACCTCTTAACGGGTCATATCCCACCCGAACTTGGGAACTTAGGGAACCTACAAGTGCTTGATTTGAGCAACAATTCCTTAACTGAAGGCATCCCTGACACCTTGTGCAAATGTACCTCCCTTTTTGCACTTGGGTTGCAAGTAAATGAACTCAATGGTAGTATACCGTCGTGTATTGGAAATTTGTCAGAGAATTTGTCGATTTTTGAGGTTTATACGAATGATTTGTCGGGCCCACTACCTCCTTCTTTTGCTACATTAACAAAGATGAAAACTCTAGACATGAGTGAAAATCATTTCACAGGAAACTTACCTCCAGAAATTGGAAATTTTACACATTTAGAGATCTTACAACTTTATTCAAATCAGTTTGAAGGAAACATACCTCCCGAACTAGGTCAGTGCACGAATTTAACCTTGCTTAATATTTACAGTAACCGGTTTTCTGGTAAAATACCTCCAGAGCTTGGAAATCTTGTAAACCTAGTTGCATTGAGGTTGTATGACAACCAACTCACTTCCTCGATTCCTTCTTCTCTATCTAATTGCAAGTCATTGGTCTCTTTGGGCCTTTCTATGAATGGGTTGACAGGTCAAATACCACCAGAATTCGGTACCTTGAGTTTGCTACAAATTCTGACCCTGCATTTAAACCAGTTAAGTGGTACAGTACCTCCTTCCTTAATGAACCTGACGAACCTTTCATATCTCGCTCTTAGCGCCAACAATTTATCTGGTCCATTACCTGCTAATCTGGGTTCCCTCTACAAGCTTCAGAAGTTGGTGCTTCATAGTAATTCCTTTAGTGGGCCGATACCTATTAGCATCACAAATTGCACCCGGTTATTAAATGCAAGTATGTCCTATAACAATTTCTCAGGAGAGCTACCAACCGGATTGGGAAATTTGAAAAATCTAACATTCTTTTCTGCGGGCATAAACTCGCTTTCTGGTAGAATACCAAATGATTTTTTCAACTGTAGCAATCTCACAACCCTAGATCTTGCAGAAAACAAATTGACGGATTCTCTTAGCCCAAGAGCAGGTGCACTTGAAAACCTTCTAATTTTACAATTAGAAGGCAACTCACTTTCAGGAAATATACCAGAAGAGATAGGAAACCTCAGTAGGTTATACAAACTGAAACTCGGTCGAAATAAATTCACAGGGCAAATACCTTGGTCTATTTCTAAGCTCTCATCGCTTCAACTACTTTCTTTAGAAAATAATTTACTTGCGGGTCCCATCCCATCTCAGCTGTTGGAGCTGAGGCGTTTGACTGTTCTCAAGTTGGCACTGAACAGTTTTTCTGGTAAAATACCAGATCCAATCTCAAACCTAATATCCCTTTCTTTCTTGGACCTGCATGGAAATTTGCTTAGTGGGACAATACCAGATTCCATGAGTGAACTCAAGGAACTCCTCACATTAGATCTTTCACTGAACCAACTTAACGGGTCCATACCCAGATCCGTTATGGATAGCATGAAGAATATGCAGATAATTTTTAATCTTTCACATAATAAGTTAGCAGGACCCATACCACATGAGATTGGAGGATTGGTTATGGTTCAGGAAATTGATCTTTCGAACAATCGATTTTCAGGCCAAATACCAGAGTCTCTTAAAGAATGCAAAAATTTGTACTCACTCGATCTTTCGAGCAATCATCTTTCTGGTGACTTGCCTCCCAGCATTTTCCCACAACGTGACTTGCTTGCAAAATTGAACCTTTCAAACAACAACTTATCTGGTGAGGTTCCTATAACCATAGGTGAGCTTAAGCATCTTATGTCCCTTGATCTTTCAAAAAATGAGTTCAGTGGAGGTATACCGGCTAGTTTGGCTAATCTAACAAGCTTAAAGCAACTCAATGTATCATTTAACCAGCTAGTAGGACCCGTTCCAAAAGGTGGCATTTTTGAAAGCTTGGGTTTATCTAGTTTAGAAGGAAACCTGGCACTATGTAGTTCGAAGTTTTATTCTACTTGTAATGAGAAAGGCGGGAACTTTTCAAAAAAGGGAATGGTGGTTCTTATTGTTCTCTCTCTCATCTCCCTCCTTCTGCTAATCGTGCTTGCATTCCTTTTCATTTACCTAAGGAAAAACAGAAAAAATAAAAGTAGTCAACAGAGTGCCTGCCTGCATGAAGTTTTTGTTGTTTCAGACCTTAAAAGATACACGAAGCATGACATAGAAATTGCTACTAATTTCTTTAGTAAAGATAATGTAGTAGGTAGTAGCAATTTAAGCACGGTATATAGAGGAAGGATTGAAAATGAGGAGACTGCCATTGCAATTAAGAAGTTAAATCTGGAACAATTTCCATCCAAATCCGATAAATGCTTCCACACTGAGTTATCCACTTTAAGCCGGCTTAGGCATAAGAACCTTGTAAAGGTGATTGGGTATGCATGGGAGAGTGGTAAGATCAAAGCTTTAGTGCTAGAGCTCATGGAAAATGGTAATTTGGAAAATCTGATCTATTCTGATGGTGCCAATAGAGAAAAATGGAGCTCAATTTATGAGAGGTTAAGGGTTTGCATTTCAGTTGCAAATGGGTTGGTGTATTTACATTTTGGATATGACTTCCCAATAGTGCACTGTGATTTGAAACCATCAAATGTGCTTATTGATCGACATTGGGAGGTACACGTGAGTGATTTTGGTACCGCACTAATGCTGGGCGTCGACTTGTCAGCTGGGGTCAGCCAATCTGCTTCTTCAGCTCTTCAAGGCACCATTGGGTACATTGCACCAGGTAATACATATGCATTTTGCACATTGTTTCCATTATACATAATTTATAGTTCTATTAAGGTTAGTTCAGCTTTTGGGAATCACAAAATTGTTTAGTCTATGCCTGCCCTAATTGACAGAGTACTTAGCTAAATTTTTAACCGTTCACTTCGGTTTAAACAGTTCAAAAAGATAAAAGGTCTGTATAAACTACTATATCCAAAAAAATTCACTTGTTAAATCTTTTCAATAGAAAGTACGGCATACTTGTATCATTGTTTGTCTTAGATTTATGCAAATCAAGTCCATATTTTTTTATTGTTGTAATGCCATTTGTTTTTAACTTTGTTTTGAGACTATTTTAATTCTCTTATTGTAATTGAAGAGTTCGCGTACATGCAAAATGTGACAACAAAGGTGGATGTATTCAGTTTTGGAGTTCTTATGATGGAATTGTTCACCAAGAGAAGTCCCACAAGTACAATAGAAAACAACTTAACACTTCAGCAATTTGTGGAAAACTCTCTTTCAACTGGGCTGGAGAGAGTTCTAGAGATAATTGATCCTGCTTTGAACATACCAAGCGAGATAGAAGCAGAGAAGATAGTTGATGTCTTGCACTTGGCCCTTGCATGCACTCGTTTTAGCGCAGATGAACGGCCTGATATGAATGAGGTGCTTTCTTCATTGATCAAGTTGCACAAGGTTACTGGAGATTAAGTACTTCATGTAGAAATCGAGTTTACAACTGTTATCTCGGGTATGAATGCTAGTCAAGAGATAATTTATAGGATGCTCAACTTTAAATTTTAATACCTCTAGTTTGTATTGCAATTAATGAAACTTGTTTAGTTGATTTTACAGTTCTTTGTCCATTGCAAAGCAAATTTGGTTTACATAATTAATGTATACTTCTGTGTGATATACTTGTAACAAAAGAACTCCAATCTTCCATACAAGGGGAAAGGGAACATAACTGGACCAATATTAGCAAACATCTTCACTTTTGTACTAAATTTTTCATACGTTGCAGCAGCGTGTTGCAGGGTTGTAGAAGAAACGCACTGGAGACAGTGGTTCAGCGGGCAGATGAAGAAGTCCGGTTACTTGGGGCTACTCGCAGCATTGCTGCACATGCCGAACATGGCCCGCCTAACAGCTTCCATTCCATGGCTCGTCTGCGCTCCTCTGAGTCCATGTCTGCTGCAGTATGGGATTATTTGCAAATAAATTTCAATGCTTGCATCAAGATACCTGCTTACACTGATCTTCATGTGAAATCATATATATATAGAGAGAGAGGGGCTATGGTGAGTTGCAAAGTAAGGATCTTATTTTACTTCACGCTCATATCTCCGTTTTCAAAAACCAAACAGTTAATCTGAACCGCTCAACAAGATATTCATATTGAAATGTGTTACATTTTTTGAAAAATTTTGCTATTTTTTTAAATAGATAGAAACCCGTTGTTTTTGAATGGCTCTGGACCATAAAAAACAGTGATTTTGAAAATTTTAATGCAACCACTATTATGCTATAGTGATAGATGTATATCAAACGAGGTATGAACTTGCGCCAGTAAATATTAATGAATTAGACAGAGCTCGAATATGGTCTAGATTATTTTAATAAACTGTAAATGAATGACACCGAGTACAATGTGTCACAGGTCAATAAATATTGCCTGAACCGGCCTGCACAAGTCACGGGTTAAGTCAAGATAACGCATTGATACATGCCAAATAGGCCGGATTAGGTCATGATATGTTTATTTATAATTCCACTAATTCATGATTCATAAAATGTTATATAAAATATTTAAGACATTAATCTTTAACGTTATGTTAGAAATAATGAATTAATAGAGAACCAGTACACATGACATATTAACATTGCAAATAAAAGATGCAAGCGTTTTTTTTTTCCTACTTGCAGCACATGACATGCTTAGCTATTTTTATAATTTTTAATTATGTATACTGAAATTTAATAAAATTTTATTTTTTTAAATGTTTAATATAGTCAAGTTTTTTTTATAAAATATCAAATGTTTACTTGTAATTTTTAGTAATTATTGCTTTTTATAAATATAAGTACTTATAATAGCATTCCAATAGTCAAAGGAAAACTAGCAAAAAGAAGAAAAGTTATCTTTCTTCAATATATGACAACTGAATAATGAAATTAGCCATCTTATTGTTTTTCTCTTCCTGTAACCTTTTTCCAAACTTCCTGTAACCAGCAGCTTACAAATTCAAGTAGAATTTTATTATTAGGCTTATTGTGGTTGAAAAAATAATTTATTTATGTAAGGTAAAGTGTGATCAATTGATTTATATTTATTTTCAAACTGTCTATATGTGTACATATTTTTTTTATATATAGTTTAGAACAAAATGTTATGGTACATATAAAATTGACATTCATACTTTGTATGAAAATTTTAGATAATTAATATTCAATATATTTGTTTTGGATCCAAACTACTGAAATCCAAGATCATCAATAGTAACTCTGAAATTCTTGAAATTCCGAATCTAGCCGTTGAACTGTTTCAAGATGCATGCACAGAAAAATCAGTTGTTTCGAGATGCGTGCACAGAAAAAATTGGACGGCTGGATTACGAATTTTAGAATTTCAGGGGTAATCTCGGATTTCAGCTGATTTGAATCTGTTTTTTTTTTACCCTTATAACATGAAAGTCTGGCTTGCTCCTCTTAAAGTGTAAACGAGATATTATGTTCAACACAATTTCTGGAGAACAAATTCCGTGATTCTCTTTAAAATCAAAATTGCATATAATATATCTAATTCAGTAGTCGGTACTGTGTTTGTATATGCATGTTGTCTTGCATTTTTCCTAGTTTTTAAAATTTTGTGAAATCGATAAATTATAGGCATGCTAATGAAAAGGATCTGATGGGCCCAAGAGATGGATTTCCTCCTGAAGCTTAATTGAATTGACTTTATTCGAACAAAGCCCAAAACTAAGCCCTGATTCGTAATTTTTAAATTTTATTTGGGTCAGAAAATCACAATCTTTTCTTCTCCCCATTCGTTTTAAAGAAATTGAAATCGAAAATGAAACCGATCGTTGATCCACGCCTTGCAACATGTCTATTGTCGCCATAGACATTTTTGAGAGGAAAAATCTTCAAAATTGTGGTCTAAATTGCATACAAAATATGAACAAAGACACACAAAAGTATTTTAAAATCATTATAACTTAATTATGTGCATAATATTTAATATATTTAATTTGATGTAATATAAAATTAAACATATACATCAAATATTATTAGCTAAACTTAGCTATAATAATATTACAATGCTTTTGTCCGTGCTAGTAATTTACATAATGCCTTCTTATGGAAGTAATTTATATTGATAGAAAACATGAATTTTTACAACACAATCAATTCAACAAGAAAAAAAAATCACCGCAACATGTAAACATAATTTCTTTTAATGATTTAATCTTGAGATTTCTCTTGAATACAATTTTAAACCTTAGCTATCATACAATTAAGTTGTAACCTATTTATTGGGATATGTATTTGAAATGCACCATTAAATCGAAAATATAAAATCTCAATTTTTATTACTTAGTATTTCTTGCTAAGTATATATTTTACAATACAGATATGTCTTCTTTTGCACAATATTTATTTTCTTTATTTATTAGTTGTTAAACATAAATGAGTCATTTATTTACATATCCTTATGGTTATTTAGTAATCAGCATATTCTATTTGAGTTTATTTGATGCCTAGATAGATCCTGCATCTCCACAGATATCTGACATAGATTAACAGTGTCTGAAATATTTAATTAACAAACGTATAAATTCTTAAAAAAACTGATCAATTTTGAAATTCAAATTATACGATTTAAATGCTATCGAACTGGGTAATGGCTAATGGGTATGGATCCGCGAGCATCTCAAAGGAGCGCCACCTTTAAGAACACGTATCCTCTCAGCTATGTGTAGAGTGGAAAAAACATTTTGTGCGTGACTAACACGACATGACTTTGGTCTCGTACCGTGCCGTAACTAAGTTAGTTTTTCACATGACGTGCCATACTGTGACCAAAATATCAAGAAATTGTCGGTGGCGAAGACAACTTAAAACAGACGTAGACAGTTACCTACTCTTAGAATTTTTTTTCTTAACTGGACTTGGTTCTAAAACAGGCCTTGTCTATCTTTGGATACAAGTTTGCCTACCCCTGGCCCAAATTAAATCTCAGCCTTTTCTAATTTTTAAATCCCAACGTATTTGTTCGGCAAAGGCCTCCTTAAGCCTCCTTAAGGCTAAAGGAGCTTCTTTTAGCTTCCTTAGCCGCTTAATCCTGCCGAACACCGGTTCCTTAGCACGGATTAAGACAACCTTCTTTAGCCTCTTTTTGCCCGGATCTTAATTCCCTGCCCCTTCCTTAAGGCACCTCTCTCCTTCCTTTAGTTTTCTTTAGCTATCTTAATCCCCTGCCTCTTCCTTTAGCTTACCGAACAATTCCTCCTTAGCGAGAATTAATATTTAATCTCCCATGTGTTGCCGAACAGCTCCGACATGTTGTTCAGTTTTTGTTTGTGAAAAAAATATCGCAGAGAGACAGAGAGAAACCTAAGCGATTTGGCGAAGGAGAAAATGGTGCGCTGTGTGCGGAGGGAGGAGAAGAAGATTGCGGAGAAAGAAAGAAGCGGGCGGAGAAAGAAAGTCACTAGATTCAGTTTTGATTTTGTTTGAATTTCCTTTTTTAAGTACATCTCTTATTTTCATTAAGTTAATTGTTTCTCCTGAAAATTTAACCAAAGATTATACTATTTTTGTAAGCTGCTGTATCTGAGGTAATTGTATATTAATTAGTGCCAGTGTGATTTTATGGTGTTTGGAGAGTTCTCATCTGTTGCCGTACATGCAAATGGTAGCAGTATGATTTGATTCTTGTACAGAACTCGAAAAATATGTTGGAAAAGAATGAATATATACTTGGTCTAATTGAGAATCTCTCTAATGATTTATCTGTTTTCTTTAATCAATTTCCACAAGCCGCTTTGAATTTTGCTATCTGATCTTCCCATGATAAATTAATTCTCCTTTTTTTCTTGTTGATACAGCATTATATAACCTGCTGTTTATTGCACGCTCTTTTCGGTGTTTGTTTTGACTCAGCATTATATAATCTGTTGTTTAATGAGAAAATGATATTCAGCTTGGGTCTCTTTCACTGCCACTGGTACAATACCAAAATCAAACCCTAAATTAGCCTTGTGCAATTCTTGCTTGAATTGTTGATAAAATGCTTGTGATTTTGTGAGAAATTAACTGTGCTCGACTCTAATCGGCCTTGTGCATTTTCAGATTTTCTATTGTCAGTTAGGAATTGTGTGAATGTGTGATTGTGAATTTATATAAGATAACCCTATCAAAGGCGGTTAGAACTTGTGCATTTTCTATGCATTTCCAAATTAGAGGCTGTCAAGAATTCTATGCATTTTCAAATTAGGCCTTGTGCATTTTCTATGCATTTTTATCAAGGGACTTAATTGAAAAATATACTACCAAATAGCTCGGGCGGAGGCGGGAAGAGAGTTATGGAGGCGATTCAAACCCGAACCTGTTTAGAAAAAAAATCCGAACTCGATTTCTGCCTATCCCTGGCTCAAATCCTAGCTTCGCCACTGAGAGTGATCATGGCATACGAATGGTCATGCCACGTGAGTCACGCCGTGTCACACGTGTCGTGACCAAACGTGACTCACGTGACTATTTGATCATAATTTAGGTTACTTTATTCAAGATTCATCATTTGATCAAGATCTAACGGTCCTAATTACACGTGACTCGCATGACCACGTACGTGCCATGTCATGCCATGACTAAATCAGACATGTCATGCCAGCTTTTTTAAAGATAATCACAGCACGGGATACGCGAGTCACAACACGTAACTAACACACATACCGTGCCGTAACCGTGCTATTTTTTCCACTCTAGTTATGTGTAAAGTGGGACCTACTACTTTACGGTTTCAAATTATTTCAAAAACGCTGCCTATTCAGGATAGCAAGTATCAATATTTTTTGTGCTTTGAGATGAATGTAATCTTATCTATAATCTAAAGAGGAGTATAGGCCCATACAGTGGGCTCCCTGCTCCTCCCAACGAGTGCTATATAAATAAATAAATATATAAATCCTTATCTTCACGAAAACCCTGGATATTAAAGCTGTTGATAAAATAATTATATAAGATTTTTTGATATGACACGGATGATATCTGATTGGAAATAAAGAAATGGCAATACCTCTGCATCTCAACACATGCCTTGTGACCTTGTCAGAAAGAGGCAACGGCCAATTTAGGCGCTAGTAAGGGGACCGACTTTTAATCACGACTCGAATCCTATCCTCGACGGTACCGTAAAAGATTCCCTTTTACAATTAGCTCTTTACGGGTTTGAGATTAACTCTCAGCCGGTTTAGGATTCGGGCTGACTGAGGGGGCAGTATTATTTGGCTTTGAGATTCGTGCCAAGTTAAAAAGAACGGTCCAGATTAAGTAATTGTAAAAGATTCCCTATTACGGTACCGTCGGTGATATGAATTCATCACGACTCATGACCTTATCTTGCGCCTTTTAAGGCAAAATCAACGTCAATAGGATAAAAGTTCAACTGTCTCTGTCTTTTGTGTTTTAGATTTTTATATTTATTTTCTAAGTCTAAATAGTTGATCTTAATGCTTAATTTAGATATTTGTATTGAAATGTGTTTGAATACCAAATTTTAAGAGTGAATAAGAGGAGGACATCCGGATTCGGATAATTTATCCAACTTGTAAACGGATCTAATATCCGAATATATCCGAAATTTACCCGCTCAAAATTATCCGCTCCTTTATATTACGTTCATTTCAACCTATAAGCTTTGTTGTGGGACTAACATTAATGAAAATAAATATGCTGTGATTCTCAAGAAATCACAGGACCCTGCGATCCGATCTCAACGTTGGTCTTTCTCGAGATACATGCATGCAAATTTACTTTTCCAAAAATATTCCAAAATCCGCATACAAAAAATTTGAACCGTTAATCTCAAAATTTCATAATCCTACTTATCCCTGTCAAAATCGCAGCAAATTCGGACTCAACATTAATAGTTAGGGTCCGGTTTCTTTCTTTTGCGCTCCAACACGCACCTATCTGACACATATTTTAGATTTATTGTGGGCTTCCCTAGACAAGCTCCTCTCAGATTTATTGTGGCGCATATTTTAGATTTATTCGTTTCTTATCCGTATTCGAATCCATATTTATAAATTATCCACTTTGTATCTGTATCTGTTTAAGGTAGATTTAGTTTTACATTTTGACATCCGTTTATTATCCGTATTTGTATTCATATCCGCTCACTGTAATGTGGATATGAATATGGTTTTACCACTATCTGCTCCGTATTCGCTCCGTTTTCACCCCTAGATACCATAGTAACCAGATTCGCGTTTAATTCGCGAATTATTCGCGAATTAAACGGTTTTGAGTCTTCCACGTATGTTGAGTATTTTAGATATAATGATTTGGTACTCTTTTTGCCTTTAAAATTTATAAACCTTCGTACTCAAAGAATAGGTTAGTTGCAAGCGCACAACCTATCGATTGTAGTATTTAGGTGTCGATCCGCAGGGAGAGAGGGAAACACTAATTTTTAATAAAGAAAACTACTTTTAAAACTAAACAATAAAAGTAAAGTGGGGGGTTTTGTTCTAAAATCCTAATGTTGGGTTCAATACCCGAAAGAGAGGAGTTTCAAACAATAAATGTAAATAAAATAAAGAGAAGAAAGATTGGGTTGTTTTCAAGTTTAAGGAGATCTAGGGGTATTCGGTCTACAATTTCTTGCTAATTCTATTTATTCGGTTTGTTTAAATTCATGTTTGATTTGATGAGGTTTCTAACCTATGTTAGCCTTTGGAACAAATATTAATACAACTACTTTGGGTGGATGGATTAATGTGCCTCGAATTCTAGGGCTGTCACTAACCTAGAGGGATATTTAATCACATGCTTCAAAGCATATATCGATATTTGTTCTAAGGTGTCCTAATTAGGATTTGCCTTCACCTTTCGGTCCTTCACCAAAATCCTAACCATAATTTCTATAGTTCCGGATTGGATATCAAAGTACGGTCGCTTCTAACCCAATCCTAAGGTGTGTCTTTATGGTTTCAATTAGTAGTCTCCTCATGACCAATGCCGGAATTTAATAAACTTAAAGCGGAAAAACACGATCAACGCGATTTCAAAACTACTTCAATTCAATAAACTCTAACCAGGTGAACTCAAAGGAACGAGTACTAATGAAATTCATAAAGAATAAATCACATAAATTAACAATAAAATCCGATAACACAATCATAATAAAAACAAATATCCAAATAAGCTAGAATTAAACAAGTTCATGCATTGACCTAAACCCCTAGAAAGAGAACTACTCTCTCTTGGAGAGATCCATAACAAAGATTGGCAAAAACAATAAGAAATGAGATAAAGAAATGATTACACCCTTTCTTAGATCTAAAACCTCGATCTTGCCGACTCCTTGCTTGAATCTTCTTCTTCTCCTTCCTTGAAAAGCCTTCGAGAATTTCTGCAGGATCTCTCTCTCTCTCTCTCAATTTGTGGAAAGATGGATATAATAAAAAATGGATCCCAGAGAGATGAAATTCTTCTCCTTTTATAGCCAAAGGCCTTGCCCAATTTAGAGGATAGAAGTGGAGTTAGTGGGTGCACTCCTCAGACTGCCATGGCTATTTTTGGCCTTCTAAAACGTGTTCCTTGGAAGCCAAGAATAGAAAACCTCTTGAAAATGCGAATTTCTGGCTGTCTGCGAGTTCAGTGCGTCCGCACTGGAGTTGAGTGCGGGTGGTCTGGGTCGCACCGACTCCAAATTTCCTTTGGTTCCAAGTTCCCTTTTCTGGATTTTCTGCAAAATTTCCTGAGTGCGTCCGCACTGGATCTTAGTGCGTCCGCACTGACATTTAATTTTCTGTTTTCTAAGGAATATGAAGATTTCAAAAATCGGTCAAGTACTGAGTGCGTCCGCACTGGACGTGAACTTCTGTTTTTCTGGAAATTCTGGAAGTTGCAAAAATCGGCTAAGTAGTGAATGCGTCCGCACTGAAGGTGAGTGCGTCCGCATTACGCTCGGACTTTTCATCTGTGAGGTCTGCGACGCTGGAAAATTGGCCAAGTACCCAGTGCGTCCGCACTGGCTGGGAGTGCGTCCGCACTGGGCGGTTTTTCTTCATTTTGCACTGTTTCCTGCATTGAAACATCGAGCGAACGCAGTAACTTGATTCTTGGTGTATTATATTCTCTTTATATCCAAAATACAAGATATTTGGTGTTATTTTATGATAAAAACTAGATCGACATTGTATATAAAATACACCTATCAACGTATCAATCAGCGTTTTATACGGTAATTCTCGAATTAATCAGTAAATTCGCGTATTATTCGCGAATTTAACAAATTTTACGAATTAATCGCAATATATTCGGAAAATCTCACTGCGCTATTCCTGTTTTCCAGAGCTGCTTTTTCCCATGTGAATAATAACTCTTTACTTTATCAAATATTACAAACTTTGTCACTAACAATTGCCTTTTTCAAATTCCCATGTGCGTTGGGATCATCTGTGGCAATATATGATATATGAAGATGCTTTGAGATTGATTTTTTTGGGTTTTTTTTTATTTTTTACTCGATTGTGGTACCGAATCATTCCCGAATTATACCCGAATTATACCCGAATCACGAATTTTTTACCTCGCCGAACCGAACCCGAACTATTAATTTGTCACTATGCTAGATACAAATCATTGTTTTTCAAAAGATTATGAATTATCAAAAACAGTATCACTCATATGATTTAAAATTTAAATCTTTTATATGTAAATGTATCACTCGTAAGATAGGTCAGTTTCAACGGTTTAAATTCGTTATATGAAGATATATAAAGATATAATTCGATAGATTTTAGTAAAATATATCTCCGATTATAAAGCTACTCAATAATTATATGAGGAATTCAAGTCAAATTGGTGCTAATAAATTATATCTCAAATATTTATATTTTAAACTTTAAAATAAAAAATTAATTGATTAGAAATGTGTATACGTACATCATTTCTATTTTTTTTTTTATATGCATCAAGAACTAACAAATCAACGGATCAAATTTTGGCGATTTAATCCCGTCTCTTGTTGGCTATCACAAGTAGCCAAGATCTCATAATTTTTTATATGCATGTAATTAAGATGATAAAAATATTTCTAGCAGTTTGTATTTGTTAATATAAGATGATTTATATTTGTTATATTTAAAGTATATCTAACGATTCATATTGGTATTAGGTGAAAATGGTATGGATAAATCTGATCCGTATTCGAAAAATTAAATATGAATATCCAATATCTGAATCCGTGTCGAATATTCGTGTAGATATGGATACTGATATGATTTTATGTTTCAATTATCCATATTCGAATAGTAGATATATATCATGTATTTTAATATATATTATGAAAAAAAATATTATTATTCACCATTAAAATAGATATATATTATGAACTTTGATACTTATCCATATTATGAACTTTGATACCTTTTAATATTATTTTCAATGTTTTAAATAGCGTTTATAGCGTCATAGCGGGAAGGTTACAAAAAAAGCTATAGCGAATAGCGTAGCTATAGCGGAAGCTATGCCAAATAGTATTTTTTTTTTTTTTTTACAAAAATTATATTATATATTTGTACTATATATTAACATTATCTAAAGTTTCATAGAACAATAAATAACACCAAATTAATTAAGAAATTATAATATTCATATTGAACTAGTACAAAAGTCCACGGTTCAAAATATCCATAATAATATCATAAACTATCGAACTTTTTATATACAAAATATCTTAAGCATCATGATTCATTCTATTTTTTTTTTCTATTCAAATTTCAAAATAACCTAGACATCATGATTCATTCTATCTTAAGTCCATATAAGTTACTATTTTTAAAAGCCCATATAAATTTTATGGATCTTTATTTAAGCCCATATAAATAGTCTAAAAAAGCCTAATATGCATAGCGCGCTACACGCTATGCGCTATAGCGGACCGCTATTACCGCTATAACGGCCGTAGCGCAATTAGCGTATTTTCATGCCATAGCTTAGCGTTTAGGGTCCAAAAACGCTATAGCGGCACTATAGCGCCGCTATAACGCGCTATTTAGAACACTGATTATTTTAATAAATATCCTATCTAATCTGTATCCATATCCATATCCGGAAAATTAAAAAGGGATATGAATATAGTTTTACCACTATCTGCTCTGTATTCGCTCCGTATTTGCTCCGTTTTCACCCCTAATTGGTATGCATGTAAATTAAGATAAATTAAAATATATATAACAATTTCAGCTTGTTAATTTAATTATCGATAAAAAAAATTGACACCATTTGACACCAACGATCATGAGCATTGGATCCCTCCTTTATTTATATCAACTTAAAAAATTATTGTCAAAAAAAGGTTATAGTAAAAATTATATATTTAGGAAATATACTTCATAAAAAAGCGTAATTTGCAACCTTTTTTGGGTTGCACGCATGATGATATCACAAAGCTACATGATGCATCAGAAAAAGAAAAGAAAAAGAAACACACAATAAACTAACTGAAAACCTCTTCTGCAAATGTTTAACATGATTGGTCGATCCGAACCGTTCAACATGATTTCCATATGATAATATTTTTGTGGGCTAAAGTTTCTATTTTTTAGAATTTTTTTTAGATAGGTAGAAAATCACTGTTTTTGGATGGTTCAGAATTTTCAGATCAAGTGATTTTCTATCTATCTTAAAATATAGTAAAAAAATTCGAAAAATATAAAATTTAGTTTGCAAGCACATATTCATATGGGGATTACATTGAACAGTTCGGATCGACTATTAAAATTTTCAAAATAAAAATATAGCTCCGTAGTACGGACTAATCCGTGTTATGCATAGTACCATAGACTCACTCTTACATAAACATAATAATATCCGAAAACTACAATTTACAAAAAGGAACTTCTATCTATGCTAATCCATCGCTAAAATGCGGTTCTTGCACAGTTCCTGCTCCAAATTCTCTTTGGTTAGTTCCCTAAATTAATAAAAAAAAAATGATATTCATGAGAGTTTCGCTCCAAAAGTACAGCGAATAAATTATAAAACAAAGTATGCGTCTACAAATTGAGACAAACCTGAAGCGAAAATTTATGCCAGTAGAGGTTTTCAGTCTGAGCAGTGGAATTTACAGGTTGGTTTGTATTTAGGTCCCTTAATTTCGATTGATCATCAAAAAGAGGCCTTGTGATTCTAGGATTATAAGGAAAGGAATTCACATGATGATTATGATGATGATCCGTGGCCGTGATGGATATGTATTGATGGCTCTCCGGAAATATCATGGGCACCATGCCGCTTTCTATCCACATCATCTGCTACATTACAGCAATCATTGAATATGTTACTCTTTTTTCTTTTCTTTTTTCATATTATAATGCATGGTATGGCCTAAATTTCAGATCCGACTCTTCTGTTTTTCTCTAAGAAAAATAGAGTTTTATTTTTCTGATTTCAACTATTCAAATTCATTGAGATTTGTGCATGAAAAAATTTCTTTATCGAGATATGCAAATGGAAAATTTTGAATGGTTGGAATCGGAAAAGCATGACCCTGCTTTTCTTAGAAAAAAAACAGTAGAGTCGGATCCCTAAATTCCATTGTCTGGCTTATGCATTCTCATTGGGGATACTGGTACTAACAGAGATCGGAGTAGGTCCGATGCTCATCGGACCTACTTTTAGGTTCAACGAGCATGTGACCGTCCGATCTAATTTAAGATTTGTGCGCACGAAAATTAAAACAGACATGCCCAAAGTTTAAAGCGTTCCGCATGAATCTTAAAGCAAATTGACGGTGATTAAACTCATCTAACCATAGTAGGTCCGATGCCCATCGGACCTACTCTCAAGTGGTACCAACAACTTGTCAAGTTTTGTATGTCCTATGTACCCCTAAATGCTACATGCAGAAGGAGGTAGCTTTAATTGTCATATTTATTCTTTCTGAGAAAGAAAGAGGCAATATATACCAGTTTAGAATAACTTAATTGATCACACATTGGAAAAAGGAGTCCATTGATGATGTAAAAGGTAGGTAGGTATACACCGTTTTTATTATGTGTAATTTCATTAAAAAGATACTGCCGAAATTTTTATTTTTACTATTTAAAAAAAAAAGATAAATCAAATAACTATGAAATTTGACAAATTTTATTTGTGACACGGCCATAACGTGAAATTACGGACACAAATTGAGTGTCCGTAACTTCACATTGCAGACAACAATTTTTTTTTTTCCAGCAACTTTAACCAAAAAAGTTTGGGGCCCACAAAATTTGAGAACCAACGACTGTGAGTAGGGAAAAAAAGTTGTTGTTCACGTTGCGGACACTTAACATCTATCCGCAATTTCACGTTGCTGTCGTGACAAAAATAAAATTCTAGCCAAATCGCAGTTATTTGGTTTAACTTTTTTTTTTTTTTAAATGGTATATTTACAAATTTCGGAAGATACAAATTTATAGTACCTGAAGCTGGATTTGTAGAGATTTCAAGTACTCAATTGCCTCGTCTAACATTGATGCTTTGTCGGTCTAATTAATAAAATTAACAAATTAGAACTATATATATCTAGATAGTGACTTAATGCAATTTATTAGAGTACATAATTTGAACATGAGATTGTTCTAGAAAATTTGAATTTTGGTTTACCTTGGTGCAATGCGGCAATAACTCTTGCAAAGCCTTCAATTTCTCATTTATTCTATCCCTTCTCCTCTACATTATTAATTAGGTTAAAAATATTAATGTTAATTTGTAATTCACGATAAGAAAACGAATTAGAAAGTTATGTCGTTGGAGCTTATTCCCCTCCGAATACTAAAAATTTCAAATAAAATTAAAGAAACTTTAATAAGAAAATGTACCCTTTCTGGCCTCTATCTGAGAGGTCATAGGTTCGAAACCCGGATGGAGGGAATCCTTTGTTGTAATAACAAGAGTATTAAATAGTTGGGTGCCTTGATCTCCAATCTTTACTAAAAAAAAGAAAGAAAATGTACCCTTTCCGAAAGATTGTGCATTTCAGCGGGTCGGCTTCTTCGGGATGATGTGGTGTGCTGATCAGACTTTCTTGCATCAGATCCATTTTCTTCATCTTCATCTCTCTACATCACAGATAATATTTTGTTGCTGAGATATCCACATATGTATGGTACTATGCATAGCACAGATTGGTCCGTAATACATATTAATATTTTCTTTTTCAAAATCTAACTGTTGATCTGAACCGTTCAACATGGTTTATATATGAATATGTACTTGCAAACTGAAATTTATATTTTTTAGAATTATTTTACTAATTTTTAAGATAGGTAGAAAATAACCGTTTTTGGATGGTCTAGAATTTTCAGATCAAGTGATTTTCTACCTATCTTAAAATATAGTAAAAAAATTCTAAAAAATATAAAATTCGGTTTGCAAGTACATATCCATATGGGGATTGAATGGTTCAGATTGATAATTATAATTTTGAAAACAAAAATATTAATCAATGTTACGAACCAATCCGTGCTATGCATAGTACCATAGACTCACTCTTAATTAATTATTGAGAAGATAGTTTACAAGTTTAATTTCAAAATTTACTGTATTGACTTTTAACAGTCTCACGACTTCGCAGTCTTTGCGAAGATTTAAAAAAAAAAAAGACTTTTATCAGTAAATTAAATTGTTTAGGCTGATCTATTTTATGAGTACCATTTTTAACATTATTAATATAAAGTCAAATAATTAAAAATAATATAAATTAAACCTATCAAAAAAAGCTTATAATTTGACTTTATACGAAATAATCTCTAAACCTAATAAGTTTGTTTATAACATATATATTATGAAATAAATCAGTCTAACAATTTTAATTTATCGTTGAAAATCAATACGATAAATTTTAAAATTAAGCTCACATGAATTGCTCACATGGGCAAGAAATATTGAAAGAAGTTAAAAAGTTTGATAAATGATTTACAAAAATATTCACACACCTTGCTTTGGGTGTCAAATTCTGATGCATCTCTTTCTCTTCCTTTTCTTTTGTTTGTTTTACTCTGCTCATTTTCAAAAAAGCCCTTCTCTTTTGCTTGAAACCCCATTGAGTCCACTGAAGTAGAGGATTCACCACTTCCTAAATTAGCATTATTAAATGGGACATCAATAGAATTGATTGATCTTGGCAGGTGTGAGAAATTGAGCACCATAGTGTTTTCTTCTCTTTGGGGGATACCAGCTTTGGTTACATCTTGTTTGGTAGTTGTGAAGTTAAAATCACCAAATTGAGGGTCATTTGATTGCAACTTCTTGCCTTCTCTGATTGCTTCACCATTGATGTTTCCAAAGTAGAATTCAGAAAAGAATTCTCTCTCCATGAAATATATATATAACCAGATCTGAAAAGTGTACATGAAATAAGCTTATAAAAGTTTTGTATGATTGAAAGAGTACCAAAGAATATTTCTTTACTGTTCTGAAATCTATATCTTAGATTCTTAAAACATGAAAAAAAAAAACAGATGCATGGCAACATGCTGAGAATTCTATGAGAAAAAAAATAGATAATTGAACCTCTGATTGTCAAAAAAAGAGAAGAAAGTTTTAGAATTATTTTGCAAAAATAATAACAGATCTCTCACATACCTTTTCCACTTGTAATCGTTCTCTCAGTTTCACACGGAAGTATGCTTCTTTACAAGTTGTACAGTAAATTAGACTATAGCGGTACCAAGATCTGAGGCTGATGTATGGAATGGACTTTCCTCAAAATGGCATGCACATCATATGTATAGTAATAGTCGGTAAGTCACATGACATCATTAATTGGTACTTGGTAGATGAGATATAAAGAAATATATATATATATAGAGTATGGCTAAATTGCTGCCGGCAGCATTCTGGCCAGATGCTGCCGGGGGCAATTCGGTCATTTCCGGTGTTCAAACAACAAATTTTTTATACAGATATGTTCTAAATATTAAAATCTACTTGGAGACCAAATTTTACATTTTTTGGAATTTTTTAGCTATTTATTAGGCCACTTTGAAATTGGCTGATCCGGGTGAACAGTGCACTAAAATTCTGGACCGTGTGATCTGGAATTTTCAAAGTGGCTTAATAAATAGTAAAAAAATTCCAAAAAATGTAAAATTTGGTCTCCAAGTAGATTTTAATATTTAGAACACGTTGAACGGTTCGGATTTGTTGTTTGAACACCGGAAATGACCGAATTGCCCCCGGCAGCATCTGGCCAGAATGCTGCCGGCAGCAATTTAGCCATACTATATATATATATATATATATATATATATATATATATATAGAGAATGGCTAACGTACAAACGTTTGTTCCTGGGCTCAGGAACAAACGATTTGGTTCTCCGATTTTCAAAGTCCAAACAACAAATCTAAACCGTTAGATGTTCAATCTATATTAAAATCTACTTGGAGACCAAATTTTACATTTTTTGGAATTTTTTTACTATTTATTAAGTTGGTTTGAAAACCGCTGTTTTTATTAAATTTCTGCAGCATTGAAAAACAGCGGTTTTCAAACCAGCTTAATAAATAGTAAAAAAATTCCAAAAAATGTAAAATTTGGTCTCCAAGTAGATTTTAATATAGATTGAACATCTAACGGTTTAGATTTGTTGTTTGGACTTTGAAAATCGGAGAACCAAATCGTTTGTTCCTGAGCCCAGGAACAAACGTTTGTACGTTAGCCATTCTCTCTCTCTCTATATATATATATATATATATATATATATAGGCTATGGTGAGTTGTGACGCCATATTTTCATTTTGAAAATCCAAACAACCGATCCGAACCGTTCAACTTTTTCTAAATATTGAAATGTACTTGGAGACTAAATTTTACATTTTTTAGAATTTTTTTACTATTTATTAAGCCACTTTGAAATCGCTGATCCACTGTGAACAGCAAAAAACAGTAAAATTTTCTGGACCACCGGATCAGCGATTTTCAAAGTGGCTTAATAAATAGTAAAAAAATTCAAAAAAATGTAAAATTTTGTCTCCAAGCACATTTCAATATAGAGAACATGTTGAACGGTTCGGATCGGTTGTTTGAATTTTTCAAATGAAAATAGGAGCGTGAAGTAAAAATGACATCTTACTTCACAACTCACCATAGCCCAGCTCTATATATATATATATATATATATATATATAAAGAGATAGTTGGGGTACGGTATTTCGCCAAGTAAAACGAGTATTTTACTTCACGTTTATATCTTCAATTTCAAAATTCAAAACGTCGATCCGAACTGTTCAAGTTGATCTCCATATTAAATTGTGCTTGGAGACCAAATTTTACAATTTTTTTACTATTTTTGGAATAAATCTAACACTGAAACTTCGAAATTTTTGTTTAAATTATTTGTTAGATTACTTCTTTTGATTTATAATTAGCATATTTATACTAAAATACACTATATTACTTGAAATTATGTTGAAGTGCACTATATTACATTAAATTACGCTAAATTATGTTAAATTATGTTGAATTACGCTAAATTACACTAATTTCGCTAATTATAATGAAATACGCTAAACTACGCAAAATTACGCTAAATTAGGCCGATTTTGTATAAAAATGCAACATTACGGTAAATTAGTGTAATTTTGCGTAATTTTGCGTAGTTTAGCGTATTTCATTATAATTAGCGAAATTAGTGTAATTTAGCGTAATTCAACATAATTTAACATAATTTAGCGTAATTTAATGTAATATAGTGTAATTCAACATAATTTCAAGTAATATAGTGTATTTTAGTATAAATATGATAATATAAATCAAAAGAAGTAATCTAACAAATAATTTAAACAAAAATTTCGAATTTTCAGTGTTAGATTTTATTATCTTGCTCTTCATAGTGTCTCTAAAAAAAAAAAAAAACCCGGCCAATTTTGAAAAAATCAAGACATTCTGAGTATATTATTAATTTGTAATTAACTTTGGATATTAATAAAAATGTCGGTTAAATTCTCACGCGTACGAAGTGATGAGGCGACAGAATTCTTAAGAGTAAAACCAACCTGGAATATGGAATCTAGGGACTAACTTGTAAAGACTTGAAAAGATAGGTCTATCAAGTAAAATAAGCAAATTACTATTTTATACCTTTCCCCAAAAGAGATATTTACAAAAAGAGCCTTGGAGCTCAGAGAAGAGGTGATCGATACGACCGATCTCAGCCATGGCGAACTCCGATGCCGACAAGCTGATGGCTAAAGCCGACAAGTTGTTAGTATCTCTTTCAATTTAGCTCTTTTATTTCTTACAACTTAAGTGATTATTCTCAGTTTTATCCATGTTCTTGTGCTTGCGCCTGTGTAGTTCTTTGTCTCCCTATGATCGACCTTTCCAGTAGATAATATTTGGAATCTGAATGAATTTCATGAAATTTATGGATCTTAGAAAGTTCTAAGTTTGTCCGTCTCTGCCCATTGTAGCTGTGCTTAAAGTTTTCAGGACCTCATTTTGGATCTGTCTCTTGAGATTTGGTGTGTCTTAGAGGCATTATGTGAAAACTGACAACTAACAGTGGTGTATCTTAGAGGCATTACGAGACGACTGATAACTAACATAACCCGTGCCCATTCCTTCTATTGTACTAGTACCTTGGCTTGGACAAATTAGCTTGAACAAAATTGTTAGACAGTCTTAACAAATACAGTATCATTAACCTCCTTGTTGTGCAAAATTTTCTTTCAATTTTACAGAACAAAGCTCAGTTTTACAAGATGGAGTACAGATTGGAAAACTGCTACCTCACTATATGAACAAGCTGGTATATCACCACTATAGAATTCACTTTTTATTTTTTTATTGTATTTAACTAGGTAATTATTAATAGAACCTGTTTTTTTTCTATTTAAGCTGTTGCATATAGGTTTCAGAAAGACAACGAGAAAGCAAAGGAAGCATTTGAGAAGGCCTCCAAAGGACAAGAAATGATCTCATCGTAGGTGTCTCTATTTTTGTAATTGCTACTTTCATTATTTTTTCTAAATAATTTTTTTTTTTCTATGGAGGAAGATCCAATTGTCCAAACTCTAAAATGCAATTTATATGCACATCTTCACTTTCCAACTATCATATTCACTATTCTGGTAAAAGTGTGAAAAATAGTGGACAATGTTTTAATTAGTTTATACTTTTTCTCTATTTCACTATATCTGTATAATAAATAAGTGGGCTTCTGTATGAAAGTAATATGCATGTAATCACTTCACTATTTGTTACCTTCATAAAACTTTCCAATAGCTTGTCTTCTCATTTTAACTGCCAAACAAAATTCAATTAGCTTGTCTAACTTTCAAAGCAACAAGAATCATTCATATGCAATGATAAAAAAGTGGGAAGAATATTAGAGGTAAACTTCTAGTACCTATAATCATTCTGCTTTTGTGTGTACTTCCATTGTCTGAAAATTTCATGAAATCTTCGAATTTTTTCTAACACTTCAATGCGTACTTCACTTAATAAAGTTCTGTGAAAGAAATCTTAAAGTCATATTTTATAAGAGAATATGAACACAAAAATTTGCCAGACCATGGGATGCAGCTAAACACTTGGAGACGGCAGCAACATTAGCAAAGGAATTGGGGCGTTTAAATGAAGTTGCCGACCATTATAGAAGAGCTTCTGAGTTCTACATGGAAGCAGGCCGTTCCCAACCTGCCTCAGATGCCCTAGCAAAGGGTGCCAGGTAAGACTCCTACTCCATATGGCCATCTATTGCAGTTTTATTAGGCCTTTTCATTGCTCTCTGTTTATTTAGCTAATTTAAGGCCTTAAAATTCTCGCCCAGGCAACCGACTGAAGAATACAAAACAATAAACATTTTTTTTTTTGTGGAAATGCATTTTGATTTCTTTTATGATGTGGTTGGTTAGTGCACTGGAAGAAGGGATGCCAGATGAAGCAATTAAAATGTACACCGATGCATGCGTGATTTTGGAGGAGGATAACAAGGAGCAGATGGCATTTGACTTGTACCGAAATATTGCTGCTATGTATATCAAAACCCAAAGGTAAAAGAGAACCAAAAATATTGCACAATGAGGACTATCTTATGTTCCCCTTGAAAGAATGGCAAAGTTACAAATATAAGCTATACCCTTTCTCTCCTCGTGTTTTTTTTTTTTTTAAATTCCTTTTCAAGTACCTCAGTCACCCCTCTTTAATTCTTCATTTTATGTACCAGTGAACAGTAGTACAGTGGGAGGGGTGTCTAGGTATCTTCATAGGGTATCTTGTATACATTATATATTTATATGTTTGTGGGAGAGCAGGATTTTCATACCTTCAAATTGTAAATTATTTCGAGTTCGTATCTTTCAGGTATACAGACGCTGCTACATTTTTCCTGAGATTGGGAGTAGCTGCTGATAAGTGCAGTGCAGTCAATAGTCAATGCAAGGTTGTGTTTACGTTTTGATTATACCTATATATTTATTTATTAGTCTATTATTTCCGTGATATTTTACAGAAATATATGAAACTGTTTGTTTTGGTCCAGGCTTACTTGAGTGCCATCATCGTTTATCTCTATGCTCATGATTTTGGACAGGCGCAGACATGCTATAATGACTGCTCCCAGTAAACGTCTCTACATATTGCAATATCTTTATTTGTTGGTCTAACATTCATTTGATTGCATACTACTGAGGACTGCATATCAGATTTTGAACCTTTTTTTTTTTGGCTTTAATTCTCGCTTCATGTCAGAGTTGATGCATTTCTAAATAGCGACCAAAATCTCTGTGCAATGAAGCTTCTTTCTGCATATGAAGAAGGAGATGCTGAAGAAATCAAACGCGCAGCTAACTCCAGCACCATTAAGCACCTTGATCACTCGGTATGTTCTACTTGCCATTTCAGTATTAGTTTACTATTGTATCAGTAAGCAGAAGAACTGTAACTTTTAATTTCTTTATCTCAGTTTCTTCTGAAAATAGTTTGTATAATTTGCATAATTTCATCCTTAAAAGTAAGACATTTTTTCTTCAATTTGCATGTTCTCTTTGTTGTTTTAGTACCGTCAATACCTACTGGTGTGATATTCTTTGTCATCGTAGTCCCTCTAACAGGCAGTTGAATGGTTCTACGTTGGTGCACTATGAGTGTATGCATTTGATTTGTTTTAAACTTTGTATTACTGGTTCAGTACCATTGAAATTCATTGATGTCTGATACAATAGTAGTATCAGTCGTAGAGCAGGCATAGTCTACTTTTTTTTGGCATGTAGTTTATAATTCAAATAAACTGTTACTTATATGTATGCAAAATTTTGCACTGGATTTTTATTTCTAAATTATAAATTGTTTTGCAGGTGATAAGGCTAGCAAAGAAACTGCCAACTGGTGAATTAAGTGGTTTAAAGAAGGAAGAAGAAGCAAGTGCCACATTAGATGAGGATGACCTCACCTAAATCATATCTTAAAAACAGGTGCGTAAATATATGCAACCATGTACGGTGAAATTGTTTGCTTTGAGGATTTTTGTGACTCTTTGCTGGGTTCTATTGGGGGGGTGCTCGATTGTACCAGGTTTGCATCAACATATGTAAAACTATTATCTTTTATGAATAGTGGATTTGATTGTCTTTGTTTATACACTTTTGTAAAAACACGAGCATGTACATTTCATTAAGATCTGTTTATTTGTGCCTGCTCTTGAAGGTCTTAAGAAGAGAAACGCATTCTAAAACTTAGTTTGAAAAATGTAATGAATAAACGAAAAGATACTTGCACCTTGGGTGATCTAGTACCAACAAACACACGAATTCACATCACCTTAGGTTACCTGACTGAAGAAATTACGATCGGATGGTTCTTTTAACATGGGATGAATTTCAAAACAGACCCTTTACGTTTTCCATAGGAAACGGATTGAGTTTGGCTTAGATAGGAATAATCTAGGCCATCCGTTTCAATTTGTTTGAGTCAGGTACCTGGGAGGATGCAGATCCTAAACACACAACCTATGCCGTTTTTATAGTTATATTGTTATTATGAGTTATGTAGACATGCTTTTCTTTTCTTTTCCTTTACTTGTCAAGTGTCCAAACAAACACAATCTATGCTGTTTTTATAGTTATATTGTTATAATGAGTTTGTCGATATGTTTTTTTTTTTTCCCTTGTCAACTGTCCAAACATTGCAAATGGCCACATTTTATAAATCTATGACGGTAAATGTCAAGTTACCTTATTACCTTGTATACAAAGCAATCAAAATAACTACACTAAACCAACATTTAGGTACTGGGCAAAACTAGATTAGATGCACCCATCCAGCTCCTTTCTGCCCTCACGCTTCTCCCTCGTGCTTTTTTTTTCCCCCCTTCTCTGAAGTAGTTGGCACTTGGCAATCCCCTACAATTCAAAAGGGCTTCTCCTCGTAATTCTTACTTTTTTAGACTTTTGTCTTGGCCCAGCACAAAATTCTGAGGCCTAGCAACTAGAGGCTGCTTCTCTTTTAAGATTTAGATTTGCTTTTATTTCTTTCGAGTTGAAACTCCGAAGAGATTAGATGACACGAATACAAAAGGTGGGCGTGCGAAATCAAACTGCATAACAGGAAATAAAATTTGAAAATTAATGTTGGAGAATTGAGAGGTGAGTTCGGTGTGCTTTCCTGGTTTGGGGGACAATATGACATTGAAAGTATTATGCAACATCTATCATAGATCTGGTTTGACCCAGCTCGACTCTTTTACTTTTTCTCTGTCCATTATGAGAGGATAAATCTTGTGTAAAAAGAAAATAAATTATTTTTTTGGCTCGTAATTTAAGCTGGCAACTCACACCATGAACAAGCTGGCTTGATTCGGCTCATAATTAGCTGGATTAAAATCAAGCTCAACTAAGCACAAACCGAGTTCAAACTTTACCTGCTCGTTTACAGCCGGGTTCGCTTTGAATTTGTGTGTAAACAGATAAAGGGCAGAAATTCCACTAGGACCAAGGGATGTTTATGGGCCTTCTTTAATTTTTGAGGCAATTCTCTCCAACAAAACTCGTAATAGCTAACAGTATATCAACTCACACCAACTATGAAACTCATCAGAGAATAGCTGCATCAGCATAATTAACCAACAATATTTAAAATCACTACAGAAAATTTTTCCCTTGAATCCCAAAAATCCCCCATGATGAACGAGACATAAATTCTTGCAATTTTGTTTCTAATGTTATCATAGAATGAACATATGCAGAACTCTTTTCAATCCCAATACCTTAAAAAAAATCCATGATTACGAATGAGTAAAATTACTCTTATTATGCATCAATAAGGTAACCGCCGTTGAACTCTACATAACCATGAGTGCTGTAGAACCCAAATTTCTCTAGCATCCTGGCCTTTATATTTGCAAATTAAAGGGTTAAAACAGTAGCTGGCTTTTGCAAATCAACACATTTCAATACTTCCTCTCCCATCCTTTTGCAACCAACCAATGTCTGCAGTAAAAGAATAGGAGCAAAAGCAGCAGCAATATTAGTGCCAGTACCATCAACAGAAGAAATAACATTATGGGTGGAAAGCCATTAACAAGCAATTAACAATCGTCAAAAATAACTTTTTTCGAAACCCAGCACTTTGAATGTAATCTATACTTGTACACTTCAAGCACATGAAAAATGATAAAATTTCATGCAAGTTTCACCATTCATCAAATGACTTGCAATTTACAAAGGTTCATGCTTAACGACATTTGATAGAAAATCAAATGATATTCAATGAAATAATGAATCCTCTCCCTAACATAATTTTATAGTATTTCAATCACATAAATACAAGGATTCTAGATAGGCCGTGCTATTATTGCAAAGTTTCTGTTGTAGTTGTATTACTATTACACCTGGTTGTACTGGACTTAAATTTGTTTCGTAATTCTGCTAGCGAGTTCCATAAAAAAAGTGCTAATCACAAGAATCTGTGAGGCATGAATTAACAATGACATAAATGGTGTTTTATTACCTACGTGTCAAAAATTAACAGGTGCACATCCCATAAATTAATCTTTTGGAGAACCTGTGCTACATTCATGAGGTCAACAAGAAGATTGAAAAAGCAAAAGAAGAAAATACCGTTCCAGACGAGAAGATGTCGCCTGTCCGGAACCCTCTGTTTAAAGTTTCTATAACAGCAGCCTCAATCCTTGTTGCTGCACTTTCTTCACCAAGGCCATATTTTAATAGCATAGCCACACTTAGCACCGTTGCCAAGGGATTTGCTTTATCCTATATGTCATAATTTGTGAACCAAAATAAATAAAACTATGATGTATTTCATGGTACTACTTTAAATAATTTTTTTTTACATTAAAAAAATAGCATATTAAAATTAACCTGCCCAGCAATATCAGGTGCAGAGCCATGGATAGGTTCAAAAAGTCCAGGTCCCTGAATAAAAAGGATAAAATGACATCAAGGTGCATGCTTGCCTCATTGTTAAACAAATTTGGGACAATGAATGGCAGTCATTTTTTACATACTGATGCACCAATACTTGCAGAAGGAAGCATGCCGATACTTCCAGTAAGCATGGATGCCTCATCAGACAGTATGTCACCAAAAATGTTATTTGTCACAATCGTATCAAACTGTAAAAAGTACACGTTTCATTTGTTAATAGACAATTGAATTACAAAATTTTAAGTCATGATAATAACAAAATAGCATATAACCTGTTTTGGATCTCTAATCAATTGCATAGCTGCATTATCTACATACATATGTGTTAACTCTACATCAGGATACTCTGATGCAAGTATAGTAACTCTTTTTCTCCATAGCATCGATGCCTAATAATTTCAAAAAACACAAAGATTAACCACAGTAACAAGATTACAAGGAATGCAGAAATAAAATACACAGAGACACACACACACACCTCAAGCACATTGGCTTTATCAACTGAACAGAGCTTGCCATTTCGTTTTCTTGCAACTTCAAATGCCACACGTGCGATTCGGTCAATCTGAGCAATTGATTAAATTTATTCAATAAAAAACAAATATTAACAGAAACAATAATACAGTTGAACAAAAAAAACCCAAACAGAAGGAATTTTTATTAGTAATTCTATACTGTAATTACCTCAGAAACAGAATATACTTCAGTGTTAAAACCAATATCTTCATTATTATCATTGGTTCCAAAACCTCTTGGTTTACCGAAGTATATTCCTATAAATTAGATGATCTAGATTAAATGAAATTTAGCAATCGTAGCAAAAACAGGCAAATCAATTGTAAGATACACTAACCTCCAGTAAGTTCTCTTACAACCATGAGATCAACTCCTTCAGCAACCTCCTTTTTCAAAGTTGATGCATCTACCAGCTAGATAAGACCATTCAAATAATTGAAAACCAGTAAGAATGAAGTGTGCTTAAAGAAATAAAAATTAATCAAACATTTGGTATAGTTGAACACAAAAATACCTGTGGTAACACAGCAGCTGGACGGAGATTAGCAAATACGCCAAGCCCAGCTCGTATCTGGAGAAGTCCAGTTTCAGGCTTGAGATGCTTCTCATTCTTGTCCCACTTATACCTAAAATTATTCAATCGTCACAAAAAATCCTTCCAAGGTTTCAATTTATTAATATAACTTAATGAACAATACAAACCCTCCAATGGCTCCTAAAAGAACTGCATCCGAACTCTTTGCAGTATCCAGTGTCTCGTCAGGAAGTGGGACCCCCACTGCATCCAGTGCCGAACCACCAATTGGCATTTCCTTGAATTGAAAATTTATCCCTATATCCAAAAAAATAAAAAATAAAATAAAATGCAATTGACAACACAATTGCTCAGATAATCCCCACAGTTTTCATGGATACGCAGCTCTGCTAGAAAAGCTAGCCAATATTAGCAATATTAGATCTATTGTAGGGGAGACTATTCTTGATGCATTACATAAATCCTTTCTGCATAGTATCAAGATAATCATACAAAAAAAAAAAAAAAAGATACTTTCCTAATTTTCATAATGAGAGCCTTTTCTAGTACAAATACCCGAAAAAAAGAAAGATAAGGAGAGCAATTAAATTGCATAAATAACTGTAAGTTGCTAGAATATATCATGAAAGTATCAGAGGCATTACTTTTAGCTAAAGTAGTTTAATTTCTGCATCCCCTCAAATGCTCCCACAAACAATGTACATATTGAATTTGTCCCTTCACCAACCCATTGAAACATTTTTCGTTACATTGACAGCCTTCAACCAAACAAAACAAGGAAAGGGATCAATGTTCAGTATGACAAAGCCCGAAACCCTACTTAAATCGAAAATTATCAGAGATTGAGAGAGAGAGAGAGAGAGACTTGCCTTCGAGGGAACCAGCGAGAGAGAGCACATCCTTGGCCACAGCCACAACCTCCGGTCCTATCCCATCGCCGGGGAGAAGAGTCACGCTGTAGCTCCGCTCCGCCGATTTTCCGGAGGCCGAACACCTCAATCTCGTCGGGTTCAGCGACGGAGAAGGTCTCCGGCGACCAATAGTTAGGGCTTTGAGTGGGCGTGGATTTGCTTGTAAAGCCGCCATGTTTTCTTAAACAAGTAGTGACTAGTGAGTGCCCTCGGCTGCGCCGGAAGAGTATCCTCTCCAATATGTGTAAAAGATTCCCTTCAGATTTACTGTCATCCGCTTTGAGATTCGGGCAAGAGCAGGGGCAGTATTATTTGGGCTTTGATAGTTGTGCAAAGTTAAAAGAACGGTCCGGATCGAGTAATTCTATAATATTCCTTTTACGGTACCGGGGAGGATGTGAATTCCGGCTGCGCCCGGCTTCCCCTGGAGGAGATAAAAAACCCATCTAACTCAGATTATCTAACTCGTATCTTATTATCCTCGAAGAGATTACTTAAAAATTTGATTATTTTTAAAAATAAAATTTACATTAAAAATCTAACGTGATCTATATATCTGCATACGATTTCTATAAAAAAAAAATGTTAGTAATTTCACCGCAAATAATGTAATTTCCACGGTTCTAAATTAATAATTCTTAATACATTATGAAATAATATTTAAATTGAATGAGATTTAATTATTAATATATTTTTTTACCTTTTTATTTTATTTGATTTATAAAAATTGTTGTAGAATTTTCAAAATAATCTTTGTGATTTCTCAAAAAAAAAAATTGTTCACTTACCTTAAAGATTGATACGAAAATCTGTTTTTAAATAAGGTACAGAATAATCATTTAAGAATTAAAAATGACAAAATCTAAAAAATTATAAAATATTGTCACCAAGCACCCGCAGGTAGCAACGAAGGATCCTATGATTTAAATTCCCAAAAATTTCAAAGAGATAAATTACTTGGCAAATCTTGGGGAAATTCTCTTGGAACATTCCTCTCTTTATATATATGAGTACATCCACGCTTCATTTTTTCCATGTACTCTCTAACAATTAAATTTCTTCTGGTAAAATCAAGAATCATCAACCCGAAAACCCGCATGGATCCTCCTGTACTGGCATTTAGACGGGTTCGCGAACTCAACCCAAACCAAACTCAGTTGCTTATGGTAAGAATTGGGTTCCTCATGGTGCTTTTGTCAGTAGCAGAAATGCTTTATTCTACCAATAATTATACTGCAGTGGCAATGCATCTTTTGACAGTGTGTTTTGGTTTTGTGATCGGTTTTGCACTCATATTTCTCGGCATGGTTGTACTGAGAAATCCAGCTTTGTTAAGAAGGGTTAATTCAGTTGTGCGTTGGCTCCATGGGTTTGATATTGAGTTTTTTGTGTGCTGATTGTTTTCTTTTTCTTTTTGTTTTCCCTATGAGAATATAATTCAGTCACTGATGCTAATGTCCTCGAGTGTAAATTTTTGTTTTCACTTTAGCGATAACTAGTAATTGTTTTCGAGTTTATTTTATTTGCAAATTTACCAGATATTTATTTTTATCTGCCAATAACATCAAATGTACTCTTTATGTATGTAACTAAACCCAAATTTTGGTTTATATACAAATAAAACAACCCATGACCTTTTCTTCTCAACTCATCCAATTCATCATTACAAGTTCATCGAAACATGAAATTAAACTATTAAATTTGCCTAGCCCAAACTGAGTTATGTTTTTCTTAGTAAATAATCAGATGCTGAAGTTCTTAAGGTACACTGGCCAAACATTTCAACACTGGACACACATTATGCTACACTTGAGAGTAGGTCTGATGGGCATCGGAACTACTTTGGTTCGATGAGTTTAATCACCGTCGATTTGCTTTAAGATTCGTGCGGAACGCTTTAAACTTCGTGCATATCTGTTTCAATTTTCATGCGCACAAATCTTAAATTAGATCGGACGGTCATCATGCTCGTTGAACCTAAAAGTAGGTCTGATGGGCATCGGACCTACTCCATTCTCATTATGCTAAGGTAGTGGGTGGGTGCAAATATGTTGATTTGAGCTATTGGATACGTAGGGTCTTATTAGCAAATATGTTGTGTTAACTGAGAAAAATACATCGGAAAGAAAAAAAGTCAAGACGAGCTGGGGGCGGATTTAGGATTTTCGTCAGGGGGGCAAAAAAATATCGAATCGGGTTTAAATCCATTAACCAGTGTTCTAAATAGCGCGCTATAGCGCCGCTATAGCGTTTTTGGACCCTAAACGCTAAGCTATGGCATGAAAATACGCTAATTGCGCTACGGCCACTATAGCGGTAATAGCGGTCCGCTATACCGCATAGCGTGTAGCGCGCTATGCATATTGGACTTTTTTAGACAATTTATATGGACTTAAATAAAGATCCATAAAATTTATTTTGTATAGAAAAAAAAAATAGAATGAATCATGATGCTTAAGATATTTTGTATAGAAAAATATAGTTTATGATATTATTATGGATATTTTGAATCATGGACTTTTGTACTAGTTCAATATAAATATTATAATTTCTTAATTAATTTGGTGTTATTTATTGTTCTATGAAACTTTAGATAATGTTAATATATAATACAAATATATAATATAATTTTTGTAAAAAAAAAAAAACGCTATTTGGAATAGCTTCCGCTATAACTACGCTATTCGCTATAGCTTTTTTTGTAGCCTTCCCGCTATGATGCTATAAACGCTATTTAAAACATTGCCATTAACCAATTGGGTACTCGACAAAAAAACAATGCTTTAACTTATACTTTCTAATGCTTTGACTTGTAATTTCTGATGCTCTGACTTATAATTTTAATCAAAATTCAATAGATTTATTTCAATTTTAACCCTAAATTTAACTCGAATTACAAATTAAACGTTCAGAGGGGGGAAAAAAAATTCAGGGGGGACAAAGTCGGTCGGAACCGATAAATTTTCATTAAAACTCAAAATGCAAGGGGGCAGCTGCCTCCCCCGGAATACACTGGGTCCGCCCCTGAGACGAGCAATGGAGATGCCAAGCGTGTTGAGACTTGAGACCAGGAATGATGTGAGCGTTCACAGTGGTCATGTTAGTCCAAGGATAGTTACTTCCGTTGCCTGATTTTTCGAGGCCGGCAAAGAAGAAATCTTCTGGATTCACATTATCTGGATCCTTACATGTTAAAACCATTCACAAGCACTGTATGCACTGTATGCACAGACACAACAAAGGTAATTAATAATTTTTCTAGGATTTTATTGCTGTTATAGAAGTTCTAACATTTCATGTTATGTTTTAGCAAACAAAAAAAATACCAACCAGTGATTTATCAAAGCTCATTTCTGTATTAATGAGAGTATTTACAAGCTGATATTCGCTAGCAATTTACTTAACGTTCATGTATGCAGCAAAGAAAAATGCATGATAAGAGAAAATTGTACATTGAGATTTACTTGGTAGCAACACAAAAGTTGTGGAGAGGGCTCGGGTCAGAGGCAATTGCTAAAGAGGATACCAAAGCAAGCAAAGCAAAGATGAGAAGTGAGTAAGAAGTCATCTTTCGCCTTCACTTGTATTGATTTGCATGTATATTGCGTACATGGTGAAAACAGGATAAATATCTTCTCCACAAAGGAAAATCAAATTGAAGGTTCTCTTTCTAAAAATCTGAATCACTTTAGTAAAAACTAGGTATCTAATTTTAGGCATATCGAGGTTATTGAAAGCAACATACAGAAGAGTAAAAAACAAGTCAGCATTACAGAGCAACTTCACAAATACCCCAAAGACAATTCATATAAGATAAAAGAAATGCGACGGATCAATATTATTCTTTATATGATTAATAATCAATGAAATAATACTAGGACAGAGCCCTGTTTAATTAATAATTCTTGATTGGCATGGTTACCTACTGTCAGAAAGAAAACGTTTGCAACCACTCAAAATATTCTCATAGACAATCTTATGTTTACTTGACCCAACCAGACAATTTATCTCTTCAATTAACTTGGCTACATGTTTCTCCTCCAAGTGATTTGAATTGTTCAACAAAAGATTATACCAAGATTTTGGAGAAATATTTTGTAATCCACTTTCCTCGAAGTTTGTGATGCAAGAGACAGCTGATGGAATGTGCCCTTGTTTTAGTTTCAGATAGAATCTTTCCATTATTAGAGGAACGGGTGGGACTCTGCCAAAATAAACTAAGTGTTGCCATGTTGCCTCGAGCACCCCATCCTGTACAGAAATTAGTAATCGAGCTATATGAGCAACTTAACAACTCGTACTTCCAACATTTGAGGACCATGTATTCCATTTTTTATGTTGCAAATGTGCATCTCTTGTTACAGCTACTAGAAGCATTATAACATTTTGGCAAGATAACTAACTGTTCTTATATTTACCACTAATACCCAATTCTAAATAGCAAACATGCTATCATAATGATTGATGTTATAAATATCATACAACTATAAGCATAAAAATGCTAGTGTGTATGACTAAGGGTGCCATAATCATACAAAATAGGAATACCCCAAAATCTAAATGAGAGAAAAAATATTGAAAAGAAAGTACCTTTCCAGCCTTAAAGGCATCCATCACCATCTTTAAGTGTTTTCGTGCATCAAAATGGTGGCCATGACGTAGCATTTGCAGAAAAACCCTTTCAAAATCTTCAAATTTCCCATTCTCGACACAAGCCTCCATCATAGTATTAAATGTAAATTTATCGGGAACAACCTTCCCATTTATAATCTCATTAAAAAGTCCTTTAGCATCATCAAACATTTTTTCTTGTTTGTATGATTTTAGCATAATGTTGTACGTAATTAAATTTGGTGCACAGAAGTTCTGCATTTGATTAAAAATATATCTTGCATTTTCTATGTTATTAGAATCAATACATGTTTGTATTAGACCCGTGTATGTCACAACCAAGGGCTTCTTTGCAACTTTACATATTTTATCAATCTGCATAAAAAAAAAGGAAAACATTCAATCTGTGAGGTTTCACTCTATGTCTCCATTATGACCAAAATTTTATAATGCTTGATACATAGCTTTTTAATAGTATATTGCAAAATACATCTTATTGTACTTGGCCAGTATGTCCTTGTACTAGCTGCTATCTTATTTCTAAGGAGTATGCCATCCTTCCATAAAAAGTAAATTTGGAGGGCATAATTAAAAACAAATTTTACAGTGTTAAATAAAGCAATGTTATGTAAAGAAACTGTACCTGGAGAAGAGCTTCTTCACACCGGCCAGCAGTACAAAGGCATCGTGCAAGGTCATAATAAAGACTGGCAGTTCCTACAACACCATGCTGCTCCATATCTTTTACTGCTAGTACTGCCTCCTCTGTTTTCCCTTCTCTCCATAATGCATTTAACAGCACTGAAACAATTAAAATTTCAATTTTATTAGCGAAGAGATGAAATTGTCAATTTGACTGTATCTCAAAGTCTCAATTCGGCTGGATTGTGCCTTAAGGTAACCAATCTGACTTCACAGACCCTACTTGTCATGATAAGATAAGCATCAGCAAAAATCTGATTGACCAAAGTTAGCCTCAAATGTGCAAAACAGGAAATAAAGCTAACAAAAAACAAATGTAAAACCAAAAAACTGGTCCACTTCATCATGTAATGCTTCTTTGAAACATTATTATTCTAGTAGAAGAAAGTAGCAAACCTTTATAGTTTAAAGCACTCGGTATATATGACCTCTTGACTTTGTTATAGAATTCATACACCAAGTTGTACTTGCCACATGCAAGCATCACCTGAACCAAAACCACAGGGAAATAATTAACACAATGAAAAAATATGTGTTTCCTACCCTGATTTCCATAATATTACTGCATTACCTCCATCACAAGTCCATATGTTGTACTTGTTGGGCGTATGCCTTTTTGATCTAACTGTTGCAAAACCCAAAATGCCCCCTCCCATTGCTTTTGTTGCACACAAGCATTTAGCACCTACAACCAAAATCAAACAAATTATCTTTTTTGTCAGATAGAAATAAAATTACAGTTCCAAACTCAGTCCAATAACTTCTCCAAATTACAAACTAAGTCCAATAACTTTTCCCAGTATTTCTCAATAAGCTGGATAAGGCTTGTTGAACCCATATTTTCCAAGCATGGTACCTCTAATTTAAAATTAATTTATACCGCATTATAAACCACAAGATCAGGTTCAAGCCGCGGGTCCCACTTCTGAAGAGGTCCCAGATTAAACTTCTTCTCTGGAAGAGTCCTCATGCAATCAATCACATCGAATAGTTCTTTCATGAGACCAGCCCGACCAAGTGTAACCGCGATACAGTGGTATGCCGCTAGGTCAGGATATGATGCCAATTCTTCCTATAATAGATATTACATCATGAATAAGAAATAGAAAAAGATGAAATATAAAATATTACATCTAGAAAAAGAGACATTGCAAGAGAAGGGTCTTGGAATAAAAGTAACAACGGATCTTTTTCAGGTAACGCAAATATTTTAGTATGCTAGAAAATAACACTGAACATTTCCCATACACCTGACAGCCAATGATATACTCTAAGATACTCGCAGAACTCGTACTATTACTCTATTAGATTCACATGATTGAAAAACTGTACATGCACAAAATGTTGCGTGCATTAAAAATATCTATGGCGCCATAATCAAGAACCTCAAATAAAGTAAATAATATGGCATCACAAGTGCTTGAACAAAGTGGAACATATTTGATGCATACTTGCAAATTTCAACAATCTAGGATCATATATAAGAAGCAATACCCTCATTGAATGGAACACATTGAGTGCTTCAAAGGGCCTCTTTGCCTTACCAAGCACATCTAGTACAGTTGTGTAAATGTACCTATAGAACCAAACATCGCAGGCGTAAGATGAATAAAAGTTTTTAAAATGCATAACGGTGATACAAGATTGCTTAGCAATGTTGTTTATCCATGTTCAATTTGGTGCAATTTCAAAGTCTTTTGGTCATCCACAAAAAAATTAACCTTTTAGTTTTCAATAGCTTTAGAAGGGCTATCAAATGATTCACAAATTACACCAAATTTTTATATAAGATTAGAATGAACGATAAAAAATACAGCTATGGTTTCAACTCTTTTAATACAATGAAATTTGACATCAGCTGTCAAAGTTGTCAAATAAGCTGGTTCTGCAAAAAATGCATGAAATATCATCCTCATGTCCAAAATAGGAGCAATACTAATTGCTGTGGTTGCCCAAATGACCCCTTTGTAATTTTACTGCTTATATCTACATAAAAGGAGGAATAAAACTCTCTAAAACCTGAAGAGAGGAAAACATGAGGGCTACTGGCAATATCTCTCATTTCGTACGAGGACTGATTGACAATTTAGGGGTTATACATGACATGTTAATGTTTTGTAAGTTTACATGTGAATTATTTCCATAATAAACACAAGAATTGTAGCTATGTTCACCTGCTTTTTAAAGACTTGAATCTTTCTCGGGATTTGAGCCACTGAACAACCTGTAAGGCACGTTTCCAGTTGCCATAATCACCTAAAAACTGTACCACTCTTAGTATGGTATGATCAGAGAACCGAATCTTTGCACCGTGCATTAGTTTTGAAAACTTCCACTCCGGAATATTCACATCTGATGCATTTAAGCTTCACACAAAATGATAATAATAAACTGTGAGTATTGTATTATTCGGGCCTCCCTATCAACATGTAATAGAATGTATGATCAAATTAATCTAATGGTTGTGTGTTATGTGCAATACCTCAAAAAACCTGGGTTAGTTGGAGCATAAATTATATATTGTGTTCTATCCACCGACATTGCAAAATGACTGGTTTAATTTGCAGTGTGAATTCACCATTTGAATAAAATCTGGTAACCTCTTACTGTATGCCTTCGTTTCCACTGTTATTCTGGACTCAGACATTGCAGGAACCTGCCTTTTCTGCTCCCTACTGTCCGATCTAAAACAAAAGCATAAGCTCAATTTGCTGACATCATAAAAAAACCCACCCTAGGTGATGCCAGCGTGTTCATCAGGCCCGTTGGTTTTACAATTGAAAGTGCAGACAGGAAAGCAAAGTCCTGTGATCGGATTCCAGAATAACAGCAGATGCAGACTCAGTACTATGTGGGTACAGATCAAGATCAGTAATATACTGGTATGAACTATCCTCCCATTTCATATTAGCCTCAAAAGGACAGGTCACCAATGAAAACACATGCAACACTCAACAATTGAAAAACTACGAAAAATAAAATCAATCTAACTCAAATGTTGAGTAGGGTCAAGAATTTTACCAGATAGCTAATTTTTTAATTCTCTCTTCCATCTCCATTCTAAGAACTCTTGGCCGATTTCTTATGTCAGTAAACACTTCAAAGGTCTTAAATGCAGCTCTTTCATCAATATCTTTGCCACTAATCTCTTTCCTCAGAACTACATCACGTTGTTGTTTTGCCTTCTCCTGCATATCCACAGCTCCATATCTTTCAAATTTGGCATCAGTTTTTTTATAAGATCTCTGTCCCACTCGACCAATTTCATATCCCCTCTCTAGCTTGTTATACTTCTGAGAACCCATTGGTTCAATCACAGAATTATCCTTTCCATTTTTAACTGCGTAATGCTCTCTCCTTACAACTCCACCGTACTTTTCTTTTGATTTTTCATGCATTGCAGGAATCCCAAAATTTCCCAATTTGGTCTCTTTTTCCTGATAAGACCTCTCTTGTTGACCATTATCATAGGTCTTTTGTTCTGCAAACTTCTCCTTTGAATTATTATTTCTCACACTTTGACCAATGGTACCACCAATTTTACCAGAAAAATCACTTTTGTACTTCTCATGTTCTCTTCTTACAACTCTACTGTATTTTTCTTTTGATATTTCACGCATAGCAACAGTCCCAGAGTTTCCCATTTTGGTCTCTTTTTCCTGATAAAGCCTCTCTTGTTGACCATTATGATAGGCCTTTTGTCCTGCAAACTTCTCCGTTGCACTCTTATTTGTTACACTTTCACCGATGGTGCCACCAATTTTACCAAAAGAATCACTTTTTCTTTTGTATTTCTCATTTGAGATAAATGTAGGTTTCTCATTTCCCAATTTCTCTTTTTCCTGATAAAACCTCTCTTGTTGACCATTATCATAGGTCTTTTGTTGTGCAAACTTCTCCTTTGAATTATTATTTCTCACACTTTGACCAATGGTACCACCAATTTTACCAAAAAAATCACTTTTGTACTTCTCATGTTCTCTTCTTACAACTCTACTGTATTTCTCTTTTGATATTTCACGCATTGCAACAGTCCCAGAGTTTCCCATTTTGGTCTCTTTTTCCTGATAAAGCCTCTCTTGTTGATCATTATCATAGGCCTTTTGTCCTGCAAACTTCTCCGTTGCACTCTTATTTGTTACACTTTCACCGATGGTACCACCAATTTTACCAAAAGAATCACTTTTTCTTTTGTATTTCTCATTTGAGTTAGATTTAGATTTCTCATTTGAGAATTTATCACAATTATTCGATTTTTTGTCCGGCAAAATGCTTTCCACTTGGCTCCACCCCCCATGTTTCCCTTTTATTGCTGCCGGTCTCACTTTCTCCTTATAATTATCATCATTGGTCTTAAATGATGGCTTCTTCAGATTAGTTTGTTTCTTAGTTTTCTTCGAACTTTTATTATCATCAAAATTGCCATCAACTATATTGCTTCTATCCAGTTTAACTGACTCCATAAACTTCACATAATCAGAAAAAGTGGGGCTAAAATTTAGCTCCTGCTCAATGGAAGAAATTTGTCTGGAACCTACTTTGACCTCTCCATTTGCTAAACCACTCACGGTTACTCTAATATTGTTCACTCCTCTACCAAAACTAAAACTTTTCGTCAGTAAGAAACTACTGAAATGGGTTCCCGTAGTGGCATTCCTACAAGTTCGAATCCCATGAACAGATATTGAAGGTTTCGACCAGGAAATGGGAGAGAAGGTCAAATTACTATTTCCAAACATAAATGCCATTGTTCAACTTGCGTAGTTCCAGAGACGGAGCAAGGGATGGTCAGCAGGGGCTCAGGTTCTCCCTATTGTTTGTTTGTTTGAGAAGTACCTCACCTTAAAATTAGCATCTGCTACCATAGCAAGAGTAGTCCCTTGTTGCTATCATGGTTTGGAATATCTATCAGCAACCCATGATCAACCCAATTTCCTCGATTTGGGAAGAGATACTGTCCGAGCTACGCCGACTCACTGGTTCTCAGTATACTGATTGGGAAGAGATATTTGGGGATAGCGGGAATTGTGTTTCGTTAATTAGAAAGAAGAGGAGCAAGAAGATGGGTCTGATCGGATTTCACATCCTCCCCGGTACCGTAATAGAGAATTTTTTACAATTATTGGATCTGGACCGTTATTTTAACTTTGCACGAATCCCAAATCATAATAATACTGCCCCCTGCGTTAACCCGAATCTCAAAAGCAGATGAGAGTTAATCTCAATTCTCAAACCGTAAAGTGAAGGGAATCTTTTACAGTAATGGAGAGGATACTTGTCCGGGTCTGATCGTCGGGTCAGAGGGGGCTCATCATGATTAATAAAGAGGCCTGGCTGCTAAGAGAGAAATTTTCTTTTGGGCCGGGCTGTATATTTAGAGTTTTTGTTGGACCAGCTATTAATTTGTATTCATTTAATTGGATTACAAGTTGTAAATTAAAGATATAATTTTTTTCATTTAATTAGATTATGAGTTATAGATTATATAAACTGTCTTTTGTGAAATAAAAGTATTTTCTATACAACAGATAACAAACTATATTCTTGTGTTTTTAAAGTAGACAAAAAAAAAACAAGCTGTATTTTTTTTCACTCTTTTTTGTTTTAGTTTTTATACATTCACCTTGTTATTTATTTTTCTATATTTTATGTCTTTAATTATGTAAAATTTTAGAAAATTTTATATAAATTAATTGGAAAAAATATTAGATGTTTTTGGATCAGACAAGGGAGACTTACATAAATTTACCATAAATCGTGTTCAGACAAGCACTAAACAATTTGACCTATCCTATCATATTTTTGTATTACTTTTTAATTTTTTATTTTATTTTGTGTCCATATTAATGTGACCTAAATAATGCAATATTTATTTCTAGTTATAAAATATATGTTCGAAATACATTTTTTTTTAAGTATGTCAAATTATATCTTTTATCAATCATATATGTAGTATATAATTAATTATTGTTTCTATACACTTTTGAAGTTAACAACTATCAAACTTTTTTTAATGCTCCCATTTTATTACCCTAGTGCTTCACCTCATCTTATGGACAATTTCAATAATAATAATAATAAAAAAAAATCTTATGGACAATTTCTTTCTTATTAGTACAAAGTAAAAGAAAACAAATATACAAATTTATAAATTTGGTTCAAATTAAAATTTTAATATGTAGACCACATCGAGTGGCTCAGATCAGTCATTCAGATTTCAAAGTTGAGATTTTAACATAAAGTGCTGGTATAGTTCATTCATATAAAAGCAATGATTTATATATAACCTACTCCAAATAATGCAAAAGCAATGATTTAAACTCTTAAAATTATAGTGAATAAATTAAAATACTATATATATATAGAGAGAGAGAGAGAGAGATAGGCTATGGTGAGTTGCGAAGTAAAACGTCGTTTTACTTCACGCCATATTTTCATTTTGAAAATCCAAACACCCGATCCGAACCGTTCAACTTTTTCTAAATATTGAAATGTGCTTGGAGACTAAATTTTACATTTTTTGGAATTTTTTTACTATTTATTAAGCCACATTGAAATCGCTGATCCACTGTGAACAGTAAAAAACAGTAAAATTTTCTGGACCACCGGATCAGCGATTTTCAAAGTGGCTTAATAAATAGTAAAAAAATTCCAAAAAATATAAAATTTAGTCTCCAAGCACATTTCAATATTTAGAACATGTTGAGCGGTTCAGATCAGTTGTTTAGATTTTCAAAATGAAAATATGAGTGTGAAGTAAAAATGCCTCTTACTTCACAACTCACCATAGCCTAGCTCTATATATATATATATATGTTTAACACAACATGTACCTAGCATAATAAAATATAATTAGTATATATATATATATAGATAGAGAGAGAGTGGCTAATATCAAAACGTTTGCACCAAGGCCCTCGTGCAACCAAGTCATTTTCGGATTTTCAAAGTCCAAACGGTCGATCCAAACCGTTAGATGTTCAATCTATATTAAAATCTGCTTGGAGACCAAATTTTACATTTTTTTACTATTTATTAAGCTACTTTGAAAATCTGCTAAAGCGGTTTTCGGATCAAACCCACCTATTTCAGATGATGTGCTAGCCAAGGCATTCCAGCTTGATAAGAAGACTGTTGACTGGCTTCAGACTCAGTTCTTAAGTAGCAACTAGTTCACTATTTATTGTAGTCAATAAGCAAATGTGTTTGCATGAGTGAAATAAAATTAGTTTATTATTGTGTGCTTTAGCCTCGGTATTTATATAATAAGATTAATTGTCGCTGGTTTTGTTGGTATTCAAGCTCTATTGATTCCATTCTGGATACGTACTGGTTATTATGATCACATATTAGATGTAAAAACTGCAGAGATCAAGAAATATTACAAGCAATCTCTATTCATACCCGAATGGCGCACTGTAACAGAAGATTAGTTATTAGAAGCCTTCAACATAATTAGTTAGAAATATATATTAGGCTAGAATTGACAGAGTCAAACAATGTAATCTTGCTCTATATGTAGCCATGTAAACTCTGATTACAATATCAATGAAAGAAATCAAAATTGTTTTCATTACATAACTCTGTCTCACTCATCTTTTTTAGCTAGCTAGGTACTTAGAGCAATTTCCGATTTTAGTGTATATGGTTATATTCAGGGTCCAGATCCTGGCTACTGGTTATTGTGGTCATAATACATTGGTTATACTGTTTATTCAGAGCACCTATTTCAGCAAATTATATTCAGGGTCCAGATCCTGGCTACTGGTTATTGTGGTCATAATACATTGGTTATACTGTTTATTCAGAGCACCTATTTCAGTAATTTGCAATCGCATTTTTACCCCCTCCCGTTTTTCACTCATCTAAGTGGCTCATCTTTTTTAGATTTTATGTGTTAATTATGGTATAATACTAACAAGATGTTACATCTAATAACTAGATACCTCATCTTTGTTCCACTTGAACACAATAGGCGCGCTACAGGTTAATATCTATCATAGTATTAAGGATAGCATACTATTTATCATCATAGATTAATATCTAGGATCCATCAACATTTATTCCGTATAATAATTTATTAGTCTTTGTGCTTTTACCCTTTCGGTTAGGTATACGAGATTAGTTATTAATTTATCATGTAGATCAAACTATGCAATACTGCCTGCCAAATATAATTATCAATTAACACTAGCTAGATGACAACAGTGATTGATGCAATTGCATTGTTTCATAGCAAACTGTTACATTTTTTTTCTGATAGTTTTCTCAGTCGGTAATTAAACTATAACATGTACTCACAGAATTAAGGAGCCAGATCCATATTGTCTGTTAATGCCACAATGCATAGAACTAGCATTTGTGGAATTACTATCTGCTCAACAGCACATCATGCTTGGATAATGCTATGTTTCTGGTAATATGCAGACATCAACAACTAATGGTAGAATGATCAAAATATAATTTAAAGGCCATTCACTCAACTAGTGTGTTCCACACACCACATGCATATATAGATTAAGACCATAAGCAGGAATTATTCCTTTTTTAACTCCAGCTAAAAAAAGAAAAGAAAAACTACTCGAACTTGTAGTGCTTGTCGACACCAACAGATACATCCCAGGTGCAACTCATGCCTTTAGGAAATACCACCAAATCTCCTGCCCCGATCTCCACAAATTCATTGTTGTGTCCTTCAGGATACACCTTCACTTTTCCTTCAAGGAGGTAGCACGTCTCTTTTGCATCGTATGTCCAGGGAAAATTGCTCGGGGGGCATCCCCACCTATTTGTATGATTGATTCAAAATGTGGAACTTTCTTATAGCTCACAAAAAAGAAAATATCACTGCAGTAACAGATTTAGACTATTGCCCCCAAAAGTAGATTCAAGTTCAGGCTTACACCTAATAACTGTATTAAATTAAATGTAAAAAATGTAACAAGGAGATTTACTCTAGATGGATAGTAGGAGATCAGCAATATTTAAATCTAAAATACAATGAACAGGTTCCAAAGGTTGGTATTTAAATCTTTGCAAATAAACCTTTCATCAGCAAAAATAGTTAAATGCATCAGCACTACAAATTTTGGTTGGTATTTTTTCCAATCTTAATAAGCAAAAAACTTTCAAAACTTCAAGATTAATTACATAATGTAATATTTCTGTCACTACAGGGGGTGTAATAGGAAATTTATCATTTATGACCATTCAGGGACCAAAGCAGCTTCAACTCACTGACCAATTTCTAAAAGGATTCTCTTCTTCATACTTGACCAATAATCCTATTTCCTTTTCATGAACCATTTTTAAAAGAAAATTGAGACCATTTAGTTAAGGATCGATTGATTATGCAGATAATCTTATGCTTTAATTAGATAGGGTTATACGTCTATGAACAAACAACCGCAGGAACAAAATTTAAAAATCTTAAAGGAAAAGAACATGTACTTGGGCCATTGCTTGACGCCGAGTTCGCTGAGTCTAGACTCGGGAGGGTTCTTCTCGACAATAATACCCAGCTTCTCTGTCGCCATTGTTTGCGCTCTTACTCTCACAAACCGCAGACTTCTATTCTTTGATTTGGTGTATAACGAAGAAGAAGAGGAAAGAACAAAAGCGGCGGAGGCGCGCTGTGATAGAACGGGGCTGGCCATTGGGCTTGATCTCTCCAACAAAAGAAAAAACAGAGAGATTTCTTGTTTCCTCTGTTTTTGGTTGATAGCTTAGTAGTGTGTAATTTTGTGGCCCATTCGTTTCTTATCTCCTGACGGACCTGACCTCACCTGTTAAATTTTGAGATTTTGTGTCTTGTAATAAATTCCTGCTCTTTCACAATTTCATTTTTGTAATCTCTGTAAACCAGCACTGGGGTCACAATTTCCTCCGAAATTTTTTTAGTTACCACAGTAAAAATAGAAATTAAATGATTATCACCCGGCTCAAGATGTTTCAATCTTACCACCCATGCGGATCCAGTTCGAGTACTAAATTGGGTTGGTGCGCGAACTGGATTGGCGTACTAATTGGTGCTCTAACTAGGTTAGCGCACCAAAATTGGTGCAAAATTAGTACTCAAACGGGATAAATGCACCGAAGAGCAGTAAAATTTTTGAAACAATTGGTGCTTAAAGCACCAGTTGGTGTGCCAACCCAGTCCGCGCACCAACCCATTTTGATGCGCGAACTGGGTCCGCGTGGGTGGGAGGATCGGAAAAAATTCGGCAAGAGTGATATTTATTTAATTTTAATTTTACACTGCGGTAACTAAAGAAATTTCAGCAATTTCCTCAAGTTTCGTACGCAACATATCAATTTCCCTAAACTAGCATTTGTGCAAGTTGTAAAGAAAATAGAACGATGTAAAATTAGGAAAATAATCAATATACATTTTTATGAACCAAATTTGATCCAACTTATAAAAATGCAATTTAACGCCTAGCAATTAAAAAAATTTATTTTTTTTACCTTATTTTTTTTTTTTCGAAAGTTTCAGTCTCAGAGGTCCAATTAAAAGATCATCAACATATATTAACACAAAAATATAGTTAGCTATTAGACTTATTTTGTTTGTAAAAATAAGACAAAAATTTTAGTAACAGATATAATTGATTTGTAATTTGCAATAAAGCAAAAATACATTTAAATATTGAAACTATTTTTTGCAAGGATATACACAAAATAAATAACTATGGTAGACAAGTAGAGGCTTACATGTTAATTACGAATTAAAAATAGTATCTGTGATTAAGGGCCTGTTCGGCGGACACATGGGCAAGAAAGTGGGCACAGAAACAGAAAAATTTTGAACTGATTTTTACTGTTCACATGAGAAAAAAAATTCAGTCTGAGTAAATTATTTTTTCTCCACGTGAACAGTAAAAATGGAGTGCAGCCAAACGGGCCCTAAGTATAATTAGAAATTTTGAACCGGTAAGTATGATCCAACAACAATGATTGATAGCTTTTAGGAGTGAGGTTACTATATATGATATGCATATTATATTATAGATCGATCTGTGTTAATTATATATTAATATCTCCGTTTTTTGAAGTTTTGAAAAAAAAAAATATGGTTTGTGTATAATTGAAATTAAAATGGAGGCAACGATCTATCTGGATAAAAATTATATTTTATTCCAAAAGGCATTAGTTTTGGAAAAAAAAAAAAATATGATTAATTAAGTTTCAGGCTTACCAAACGTGTGCCCACATGACCCAAGATTACAGCCAGGAAAGTTAACAGTTTATTATGAACCTTTAAAAAGGATAGAATTAGTAAAAAAAAAAAAAATATATATATATATATATATATATATATAGAGTATGGCTAAATTGCTGCCGGCAGCATTCTGGCCAGCTGCTGCCGGGGGCAATTTAGCCATTTCCGGTGTTCAAACAATAAATATGAACCGTTCAACGTGTTCTAAATATTAAAATCTACTTGGAGACCAAATTTTACATTTTTTGGAATTTTTTTTACTATTTATGAAGCCACTTTGAAAATTCCAGATCACACGGTCCAGAATTTTGGTGCACTGTTCACCCGGATCAGCCAATTTCAAAGTGGCCTAATAAATAGCTAAAAAATTCCAAAAAATGTAAAATTTGGTCTCCAAGTAGATTTTAATATTTAGAACATATCTGTATAAAAAAATTTGTTGTTTGAACACCGGAAATGACCGAATTGCCCCCGGCAGCAGCTGGCCAGAATGCTGCCGGCAGCAATTTAGCCATACTCATATATATATATATATATATATATAGAAGGGATCAAGTTACAACAAAGTTACAACAATTATTTTTTTCATTTTCAAAGTCCGAATCGTCGATCCAAACCGTTCAACATGATCTCCACAATAAAATGTGCTTGCAGATCAAATTTTACAATTTTTGAATTATTTTACTATTTATTAAGTATTTTACAAAATATAGTCATATTCAGACCATTGAATTTTGTACCCATCTTAATAAATAGTAAAGAAATTAAAAAAAAATGTAAAATTTGATCTGCAAGCACATTTTATTTAGATAATCATGTTGAACGGTTTGGATCGACGATTTGGACTTTGAAAATGAAAAAAATGGTTGTTGTAACTTTGTTGTAACTCAAATTTGTTGTAACTTGATTCCTCCTCATATATATAGAGTATGGCTAATGTGCTTCCTCTAGAACTTCGGCCTCGTGCTTCCGGGGGCATATCTTAGTGTTTGATGTTCAAACAACAAATTCAAACTGTTAGATATTCAATCTATATTAAAATGTACTTGGAGACCAAATTTTACATTTTTTGGAATTTTTTTACTATTTATTAAGCCACTTTGAAAATTCCAGATCCGGGTGAACAGTAAAAACAGTCTGGACCATATAATCTGGAATTTTCAAAGTGGCTTAATAAATAGTAAAAAAATTCCAAAAAATGTAAAATTTGGTCTCCAAGTACATTTTAATATAGATTGAACATCTAATGGTTTAAATTTGTTGTTTGAACATCAAACACTAAGATATGTCCCCGGAAACACGAGACCGAAGTTCTAGAGGAAACACATTAGCCATACTCTATATATCACACACACACATGCCCACTTTCTGCTCTGGTGTAATTAACAAATGCACATGTTCTTTTATACAGCATTCATAGACGAGTACAAATCAGACAAATTAAGTTCATTGAGTGAGTCTATGATACTATGCATAGCACAGATTGGTCCGTACTACGTATCAATATTTTCGTTTTTAAAATTGTAACAGTCGATCTGAACTGTTCAACATGGTTTCCATATGAGAATATACTTGTGGGCTAACTTTTCTATTTTTTAAATTTTTTTACTTTTTTTTAGATAGGTAGACAATCACTGTTTTTGGATGTTCCAGAATTTTCAGATCAAGTGATTTTTTATCTATCTTAAAATATAGTAAAAGAATTCGAAAAAATATAAAATTTAGTCTGCAAGTACATATTCATGTGGGGATCACGTTGAACAATTTGGACCGACCATTAGAATTTTCAAAATAAAAATATAGCTCCGTACTACGGACTAATCCGTACTATGCATAGTACCATAAACTCACTCAATGGAACTTCAAACACAATGATGCAATTTTTTGAGAGGAAAAAAAATGGCATCATTGGTGGATTCCTTCCATTTTGATAATTAGGCCTAAGCCCGTTGCTAATAATAATAAAAAAAATATCTGGAACCCGTCCAGTAGGAGTTGCAAAAAAACTCGTTGATCATGGATTGATTGTGACTCACATCTGACTCACTCGCTAACAACTCGTTCGTTGGTGAAGCGAGCTATTAACGAGCCAGTTCGCCACTAGCTCAGTCCAGAATTAACGAGATTGAGTTGGGGCCTAACTCGCTCGCGAGCTGACGAGCTAGCTTCGTCCACGTATGAATTTGTGAATTTGTATGAATTTGTTTAATTTAGTATGCATGAATTTATTTTGTGAACTATGTTTGTGTGAATTTAGAAATTTGATATTTTGTATGTATGAATTTAGTTGCAAACTTAATTTATACTAGTTGATTTAATTAGTTGAACTTCAACTAAGAGTATTACTTAAGCTATAGAAATGAATTTATAATGCATACTTTATATATTTTGTTTGATGGGTTTTATTAATCTTTTTTATTTGTATGATTGTGGTCAATAAAGTTGAGCGAGCTAATGATCTAGCTCGGTTCAACTTTGAGCTAGTTCATAATAATCTTGAGCTAATTAAGATTTTATTTCGGGTCCTTAATCTTAGTTCACTCGATAACTTGCTTGATATAGCTGTGGCAAACTGATCTTGAACTGGAGCTAGCCAACTCGTGATGAGCCATCTCGTGGCTACTTCTGCTTCCCAGTTTCCCTAATACATTACGGACCTATTCAGTGGACACATAGGCAGAGAAATGGGCACAGGAATAAAAAACTTTTGAATTCATTTTTACTGTTCACGTGAGAAAAAAAATTCAGTCTTAATAAATTTTTTGTGCAGCCAAACAGGAATAGTATCTCGTACGTAGTTACAGCAGATAGTCTTTGTTCGATACGTGTCATGTAAACTAAAATATATACAAGAGCAAAAGAAATGGTCATATACTCGTATTCTATAATACTTGTGGAGCTAATTAAGAATTAATTTATTTGTTAACTAGGTCCAAAGCTGGCGCCGCCGCTAAAGACAAATTTCCTACGTATACTTTGTTTCTCGCTGGTACTGACCCTGTAAGTGACTGTACATTTGATGCCTGATATCTCTATTTTGTTGTTGCTTTTTTACTAAAAAAATATTTTAAGTTGTGAGAAATCCACATGTTCGAGCAATCTGATATCTCCACCAGCAATGGCAGAGACCATTTACGGGTTACATTTATACAGCCATTTTCTGTATATCTAGTCACATAGGTGGCTGCCATAGAAAATATCGCCCATTGTTCCCAACTAGGCTGCTGCTTTAAACCGAGGATAAGCACTATTATAGCAAAAAAAAAATCGAAGGATAATTAAGCACTATGGTATTGTAAATGGTTTGATGACCTAATTCCATTATACACAAGAAAATAATGTGTATATATATATATCAAACCTTTATTAGGTCAACTTATAGGAGAAAAAACATGTCATAAATCAGCCCATGTAAGTTTCAGAAAAATGATTCTCTGTAATAAATGAGGCATTGAGGTTTTGGAATTCCAATGTACCAGTTAGACAATAATTTTAGTTTCTTATGAGATTATTATATCTATATATATATAACGATTTTAGTTTTGAAGCATGTTTAGTACAATGCAAATTTTTTGCAAGGTTTGGAAATTCTACCTCGGAAATTGCAGAGGACCCATGCACGATACCCTGGCTGGCAAATTCTATTGAAGAAAATCTTGACCGGGGATATATATATAGAGTAAGGCTACGGTGCTTTGCAAAGTAAACCACTCCGTTTACTTCGGGTCATTTTTTGGATTTTGAAAATTCAAACAACCGATCCGAACCGTTCAACATGTTCTAAATATTGAAATGTGCTTGGAGACCAAATTTTACATTTTTTGGAATTTTTTTACTATTTATTAAGCCACTTTGAAAGTTTCTGATCCGGTGGTCCAGAAAATTTTACTGTTCTTTACTGTTCACCATCGGATCAACGACTTTCAAAGTGGCTTAATAAATAGTAAAAAAATTTCAAAAAATGTAAAATTTGGTCTCCAAGCACATTTCAATATTTAGAACATGTTGAACGGTTCGGATCGGTTGTTTGGATTTTCAAAATAAAAAAAAAATGGCCCGAAGTAAACGGAGTGGTTTACTTTGCAAAGCACCGTAGCCTTACTCTCTCTCTCTCTCTCTATATATATATATATATATATGAGTGAGCCTATGGTGCTATGCATAGCACGGATGGCTAGTGTACTACGGCTCAATATGATACTTTTTAAAATTATAACGGTCGATCCAACCATTCAATGTGATAACCATATGAATATCTACTTGCAAACTAAATTGTATATTTTTTCAAATTTTTTTACTATTTAGATAGGTAGAATTTTGGTGGTCCAGAATTTTCAAAAAACACTGATTTTTCTTCCTATCTAAACAAATAGTAAAAAAAATTCGAAAAAATATAAAATTTAGTTTGCAAGTACATATTCATATGGTTATCACATTGAACAGTGTGAATCGAGCGTTAGGATTTTAAAAAGTACCATATTGAGCCGTAGTACACTAGCCATCCGTGCTATGCATAGCACCATAGCCTCACTCTATATATATATATATAGAGTATGGCTAATTTGCTGCTGGCAGCATTTCGGCCAGCTGCTGCCGGGGACATATATGCCATACTGATGTTCAAACAACAAATCCAAACCGTTAGATGTTCAATCTATATTAAAATCTACTTGGAGACCAAATTTTACATTTTTTTGGAATTTTTTTACTATTTATTAAAGCCACTTTGAAAATTGCTGATCACATGGTCCAGAATTTGGTTGCACTGTTTTTACTGTTTATCCAGATCAGCAATTTTCAAAGTGGCTTAATAAATAGTAAAAAAATTTCAAAAAATGTAAAATTTGGTCTCCAAGTAGATTTTAATATAGATTGAACATCTAACGGTTTGAATTTGTTGTTTGAACATCAGTATCGCAGATATGCCCCTAGCAACAGCTGGCTGAAATGCTGCCAGCAGCAAATTAGCCATACTATATATATATATAGTGCATGCCTACTGGACTAGAAGTAGAGAGATATCCATCGCTAAGCGCAATTTCGTTGAATATTCATCAGTACGTAATGTTACATCTCATACAAAAAATTCACATTTTTTTTAATATTTTACTGTTACATAGCTCTGTCATAAAAGATTTTAACACCGTAATATTCACAATATTTACATAACTTTTTTTTCAAGCTGGACATAAAGAATTTCGTGTATTTCTGTCAAACTTGAATCTGTATATGGTTTCTCCATTACAAAAAAAATAGTTGGCATTTATATTAGCACATAGTTAATGATTTACAAGTTAAGAGTTGGCAAAAAATAATTTGTTATTATATAGTCGATACTTACATAAGTAAGGAATTGACATTAGTTGATTTTTTTTTATTAACTCCAGCTGACAGATTTGTACATCTATATATCTTGTACCCATGCACACTACTGCGTACACATGGCGTATTAATTATTACAGGCGTGGACCACTCAAGAGTCAAGACTAAATTATTCTAAGGAAATATTGATATTATTTGAGGGGTGGTTACGGCACGCGAATAGTTAGGTCACATGAGTCACATTGTGTTCAAATGTGTCGTGTTCAAACATGACTGGTCACATTTGCACGTTTAACTATTCTTTTTTCTAATTACATGTGACTTGTGTGATCACGTGCTGTGTCGTGATCAGATCTTTTGCGTGTCGTGTCAAATTTTAAAAAAATAGTCGCGGCACGTGAATAGTCATAACACAGGATACGCGAGTCACGACACATAACCGACACGCATGTCATACCGTAACCGTATCGTTTCGTGACAAAGCCAGCTCCACACCTAATGGCGTATAAATTATTATAGGCGTGGACCACTCAAAAGTCAAGACTAAATTATTCTAGGAAATGACATTATTCTGTTAAAAAGTAATCACTTAGCCTCTCTATAAATTAATAGCACTCATGCTGTTTGGTATAACAACAGGAAACACAGATTGCCTCGTTTCAAATTTAGAAGTGATATATCTCTATACAAAGAAATGGCCTTCCAGATCATATTTTCTATTTTAGCACTAGTAATCACTTTCCCTATTGCACTAGCTTCTGATCCTAGCCCACTTCAAGACTTCTGTGTTGCTGACAAGATGTCAAATGGTAAATATATATATATATATAGCAGCATGTTTAAGCCACTCTATTTCTTTGTAATCAAAATAGTTGTATATATCCTCATATATGTTGACCTGTATATCAGCTATGATAAAAATAAAAGATGATAAGAGTAGGTGGTAATTTAGGATCTTTTACTCTCAATGCATGGTGTAAGAATACACAAAATAGAGCTGGAATTCTAAGGATGTGATTTTCATAATGAAGAGTCATATTAGTGGTTGTCTACCATGCATATTTTTAATTTATTTGACATGATGATTTTTTTTAATGCAGTGTTCGTCAATGGTTTTGTGTGCAAGGACCCAAAACTCGCAACACCTAATGATTTCTTCTTCACTGGCCTCGACAAGCCAGGTAACACGATGAACCCAATTGGTTCAGCAGTAACTCCAGTTGCTGTAGCCCAGATCGCTGGTCTGAACACACTCGGCATATCCCTAGCTCGTATAGATTTTGCACCCAATGGTCTGAACCCGCCACACACCCATCCACGTGCCACCGAGATCTTGGTCGTGCTTGAAGGAACCTTATCGGTCGGGTTCGTGACATCTAACCCTGACAACAAGCTCATTGCGAAGGTATATATATATAGTAAATATTTGATAACCCTATATATTTAAGTACTCGATCAACATATATAGTTTTCAAGTACCTCATTGGTGCTATTTGACAAATATAATTCTTAATTGGTGGTCTATCGCAGTTAAACTTTCTATAGATCTAATCTACTTGTGTCATTACATTTTGCGCCTCTACTATATGTGTAATAAATTTCTTTTGAAATGATTACAATATTCCAATTGTAGTCATGAAGAACAACTACAGACCAAGCTATATATATATGAACATAAAATATTTGTTCCTTGATTGTTGCAGGTACTCCAGAAGGGAGATGTATTTGTGTTTCCCCAGGGACTGATACATTTCCAGTTCAACAGCGGCTTTGCGCCGGCTGTGGCCTTGGCTGGTCTGAGCAGCCAGAATCCTGGCGTGATCACAATTGCTAACGCAGTTTTCGGGTCAAAGCCACCTATCTCAGATGACATCCTTGCCAAGGCCTTCATGCTAGATAAGAAAACTGTAGATTTTCTCCAGTCCCAGTTTTGGGGTACTTACCCGTAGTGCATGATTGCATTATAATTAAACAAGACATTGTTTAATTAAATGATAGTATTAGGGAGAGCATGCTCTTTCCATGTAAGTCATGCATGAAAGCTTGAGAAATGCTATCATAAATGACATTATCCCTATGAATAATATATATATATATGATGAATAATTAAAGGCAAGCAAGAACTTACGTTATATATGGTTATCTTTGCGCTTTTAAATAAACTGAATGGCTGTTCATCAGTTGGAAATAAATTTTAGTTATTGAGTGGATTTTAATTCTTTCTCATGATAAGAAAAAAAACATTGGATATATATGTAGTTATCAAGTTGTGTTATGTTTTTGAGAATTGAGAGAGACTCATATCTCAATTATTTGAACCGATCATTGAAGTGAATTTGATAAGTGATTTTTGCTCTCAAAAGGGATGCATATACAGATGTTACTATGTGAGCTTTAGGTTTCTAGCATGCTTCAACAAAATAGGAATGTTAGGAGCAGGGTTCTAAATAGCGCGCAATAGCAGCACTATATGTGCTGCTATAGTGTTTTCTGATCATAAAAGCTACGGCACTATCAGCACTATAGCAACGCAATATGAGCATAGCGCTGTTTTTTCAACAGAATGCTGATCAAAGTTTTTGCAACATCTCTGATTTTTAAATATATTGGACAGAATTGCCTCTTTTCGTAAGGACTTCTTCTAACAATATTGCATTCCTTTTAAACTAAAACTTTTTCTTACAGTAAGAATGTTTCTCAACTTTCTTAAAAACAAATTGTTGTATATAAGATTTTTTTTACAGTAGATTTTTCTCAACTTCCTCATAATAGTACTTTTTACTATTCTAATTAGTTTAAAAAAATTTAGATTCTTTTTACGATGATAATTCAAAGCTGTTATAATATTCTCAAAATGAAAAATTCACTTTTATGCCTAAGTCATCCTTTTTGCTCTCTTCTAATGAAAATCATTTTGCTTCTAGTTTATTTATTTAATTACAATAAAGTGATATTTGATAAATATTGATATGGAAGTACTGAAAATGTTGAATTTAAAAGTAGAGGAAAAACGAGCAATGACAAAAAAAAAAAATCTTTAATCAATATATTTCAAATCTGCTTTAATTATTATATTTCAGTGTTTAATTTAAATCATATAAATATTTAATTTAGGAAGTCTAGCTTATGCGAAGTATAATATAAATATTTAATTTAGGACAATTTAAAAAAAGATCTTATCAACCAAAAAAAATTCTCCTTATTAACTAGATATAATATTAAAGGAACAAAATCTACACATTAATGAAGAGAGTGAATGTGTTATTTGAAAAATAACTAAGCAGAGATATAATCGTACACAAGCTAAAATTTGGTTATTGTAGTTGTATTAATAAAGCAAAATGTTGTGTGTATATAGTTCCCATTATGAGAGGGTTTATAAGCTAATTAACTACAACTTACTGAGTTAATTAATTTGACCCCAAGACTCGAAGGAAGATTCATTAACAGGCTATTCATATGAAAACACAGAGGAGGGTGTATCTCATCAAGTTTCATATTTTTTATCTTTGTTTTCAAACATTAAATAGTCGATCTGAACCGCTCAACATAATCTCCATGCTAAAATGTGCTTGGAGAACAAATTTTATATTATTGGATATTTGTTACTATTTTTTCAGTTCGATACAAAATTATTGTTTTAGGGTTGTCTAGAAATTGTAATTTTATACTTATCTAAAAAATGTAGTAAACATTTCCAAATCAAAATATAAAATTTGGTCACCAAACATATTTTTAATATGGAGATCATATTGATTTTTAGAATTTTAAAAACAGAAATAAAAAATATGAGACATGAAAAACACGGACATTTGAACCCTCCTCAAAAGAATTAAATTTTCACTGCCATGGGTTAGTGTTGAATTGAATCCTACATGTTTAATTTGATGAGACCACGTACTAAAAAGGAGGTCGAGAAAGGTATTCATTATTGTACAGCATAATTATGGTTTGGAAACTCGGCCGATTCCGAGTCAACTCGGTATCGGTCGGGTCGGGTCCGAGTTTCACTCGAGTCTCGTGCTCATGCGAGTTTTTCAGCAGAACTCAGTTAAACAGTGTTTGACTCGGTCGAGTTATTCAATTTTCAGGCCGAGTCAATACCATGGGCAGTGATTAAAACTATTTGCTGGTAAAAAAATGTTTACTGGTATTGCTGGTAAGTGTTTGTCAGTCCGAGTCATGGTCAAAAGGCAACTTAGTTCTATTCGTCAGCAACATATGTCAAAGTTAATTAGAAACATTCTCTACTGAGAAAATGTTAACAACAGCAAAACAATGTCCTCCGGCTGAATGGTGGAATATCTACGCAATAGAATAATGTCCAAATTTAGCTGTTCAAATTTTATGCCAAACGGTCTCTTCCTCACATTGTGAGAGAAATTGGTCCACATTCGCTTTGATCCATACAAAAACAAAATGGACCGGCTCATGCATCTTGTATTTTGCCACTACAACATGCGCCTAAGAGAAAGACAATTGAGACGAACACATGATTATGATTCGAATCAGATAATTAATCTTGATCAAATATTCCATGAAGATGATCCACTTCAAACTTGGATCAGGTGATGGAATTTCCTTTTATTGCATACAATCCATATGTTGAATGTGAGGATGTTAATAATTCTTCATTTGCACTACATTAATGTCTTCAATTTTTGGCTCTGTACAACAATATCTCCATTTTTATTTTAATACAGAAGACGATGAGATGATCCAACCAGCTCGGCATAGCTTCTGGCAATAAAAAGTGTGTTCTATTTGTAATACTTGTATTATTTATATAAGAGGATTAGTGGATTATTTGAGTGTAATATTTTTGTTTTACCATAGTAATTTTACAAATTATTTTTTTACTAATTTTTTCTTACTTTTTGGATACAAAACAAGGTTCTGCCAAAAAAATCCGAGTTTTCAATCCGATTCTTCCGATTCCGACTAATTCATCCGATTTCGATTTCGATTCCGAGTTTCAGAACTATGAGCGTAATGATGATACAAAATTACGAACTATGGAAAGCTCCGATTATTCTCACGAAGAAAATGCGCAGCCCTCTTTGGCAACTGCAGCCAAGATTTAAAAAAACAAAAAAGGAATATGCGCAACCAATTTAAGAAAATTATTCTCGATCTCAAACAAAATCATTATTTCGAAAAAAAAAAAATCAACCTAGCTCCTAAAATTCTAAGGAAATCTAGTGGGGTGTCATTCTTTAACCCGAAATTTTTAAAAATAACCTTGCCAAAAAAAAAATTAAACGAAAAGACCATTATTTTTGTAGAATTTGATATTTACCCGGGCTGCAACGTGAAATGGCGGACTCCAAGACTGGAGCCATCATTTATCGTTGCTGATCCGCAAAAACAAAAAAAATTCAATTGTTGCGGTGAATTTAATTATATTTGTTTCATATTTTTAACAATAGAAAGAACAACTAATAATTTGAATATGTTAGAAAGAACATCAAACAAAATAAATAACATCTTATAATTTAGATGTACTATAAGGACTCCGAAATATTTTGCAGGTAGGATTTTTCCCGACTGTAAAAAAAAATAAACTATTTCTTGATGTGTTACTGAAAAAAAAAGTGCTTTGGATCTGAATTATTGATCCCTCAAAAGTCACTTCTAGGTAAATAAAGAAATATTGCGATCCTTCTAGTACATTCAAATTGTAAGATACTCCATCTATTTTTGAAAAAAAAAATTGATTTGACATTTTGTAATGATGGCAAATCATTTTTTTTAAATAGATGGAGTACCTTAGAATTTGAATGTACTAGAAGGACCACAATAATTTTTTTATTTACTAGAAGTGACTTTTGAACCGAGATCAATAATTCAGATCCACAGTATGTTTATTTTTTTCCAGTAACACACCTAGAAATAGTTAATTATTTTTACAGCTGGAAAAAATCATGCCTAAAAAATATTTCGGAATCATTCTAGTACATCTAAATTATAAGATATTTTATCTATTTTGTTTGATGTTCTTTCTAACATATTCAAATTATCAGTTGTTCTTTCTATTTTTGAAAAATAGTAGAGAAATATATTAAAATTCACCGCAACAATTGAATTTTTTTTATTTTTGCGGTCCGCGACAAATGGCGGCCCCAGTCTTGGAGTCCGTCATTTCACGTTGCGGCTCGGTTAAATATTGAATTCTACAGAAACAATGATCTTTTGGTTTATTTTTTTTATTGAGGGTATATTTAAAAATTTCGGTTCTTTAACCAATGTAATAAGGGTTCCAAAAGAAAGATTAAGACTAGGTTAAAATTGCAGAACTTAATTGCTCATAGTTATATTTAACTTTTCCATTGGATAGTCGAAATATATTTTTTCTTTAAGTAAAAGGTTGGAGGTCAAGTTATATAATTATTTAATATTTATAAAAGATTAAATTTTTTGAATTTTGAATTTGCGACTCCTTACACGAAGAAGAATAATAATGTGAAGAATCAATTTTTGGTCTTTACTATTAGATCAAAGACTAATTTTTATAATATGATATTTTTATAGATATGCCTCAATAGTCATCAAAAAGAAAATTACCATCACGCAACTTAGCATTATTATGTGTATAAAGCTGCTCAAAAATGGTGTGGTAACAATCAGCTTTAAGATTGACAAATCTACATGCAGCTTGGGATTGTGACGGCAATGGATTGTTACACATGAAATGGAGTAGGTCTGGTAGACTTTAGGACCGTCCGATCCACTATAAGATCTCTTTGCACGAAAATTAACGCAAACGTGCACATATATTATTGCAGATGACACAAATGTTAAAGCAGATCAGATAGTCCTCGAACCCATTATATTTAAAGTAGATCTGATGTTCATCGAACCTACTCCTTGTCATTGCACACATGACAAATACAATCATTTATACCTGCAATTTGTCAGAGGCATGAATTTCAACCTCGTATATCTAACATGAACTAAATCAAATTGCTCGTTGTATATAAGTCTAACTAACAAAAATTTTAATTCCCCACAATTTAGGGTTTTTTTTTTTTATTTTGTTATCATTGTTTAGAGATGTTTTACTATATTTGCACTTCTAAAAAGAGAAATCTCGATGTAAATTGAGGTAATATCGTCTGATGATTTTTGTATGCTAGTTGGTAGTCATCTTATGTTATGGTTTCATTATTAATTTTAATAAAGTATATTTATTTTTTATAATCACAATTTGGATTTTAATATTCTCAATTTCGAACAATGTGGTATGGGGGATTTTTTTTTTTAAATAGAATTACGCTAAATTAAATCAACGGAACAAGCCTTTGGCTGAAGGATTTTCGAAATCTAGCCTCCACCGATCCCTAGAATCGGTGGAGCAAAAAAAACCAAATCTACACCGGTCCCTAGGACCGGTGGAGCCTGTTTTGCACCGGCCACAGCATTCTACACGGAAGGCTACACGAAATAACCCTGCACCGATCCTGTAAATCGGTGGAGCTTCAAAAATGCCTCCACCGGTCCTGTGGATCGGTGTAGGCAGGTTTAGGGTTAAAAAAAAGCAGCCGCACCATTCTTCCCCTCTCTTCTTCTCTTCCCAGCCTCCATTCTTCTTCTCTTCTTCTCTTCTTTCTTCTTTCTTTTATTATTTCGTTTTTCTCAAATTCTTAGAGGAGTTGCCATATGAACAGATCGCCACCACCATTGTACTCAGCATCATCTTCTGATTATTATTGTGAGTTTTTTTTTACAAATCTATTTATATTTAGTGTTGTAAAATTGAAAAATATTTGGAGTTAATTTGGTGTTTGAATTTTGTTCAGCAAAATGTCCCTGCTATTGATCAATGTGTATTATGGTGGTAACCTCCAAAGCACTTCAACAGGTGTTGGTTATGACATAGGGGCTGCATTTACCTTTACCGTATCTGATTCTACCAGTTTTGCTATTATAAGACGGCAAATATACGTTGGACTTGAATTGCTTCCAAGTCGAGTCAAATTGACAATCAGGGTACGTATGAACACAGCACAACCCGGATCGTACCATTTCTCACTATTTCGGATAGAAAATGAGGAAACTTGGGATGTCATTAAACAAACTGCAGCTCAAGTGGCTGGATTTAAGGTTATAGAATTGGTAGCTGAGGCACACCAGGGTAGAACCCAAATCAGTTATGATCCTTGTCCAGATAGTTTGCCTGGAGGTAGTAACACACCGTCGGTTCAGACCGGCTTTCATCCTGACTCGGGCAGTGTACCTGTACCCACCTACACACCTCCGGTTCAGGCTGGTGATGACCCTTGTGAGTAATCAGATCAAGACACAGAATCTGATACAAGTTCTTTTGATGATGACGATTCGGCTGAAGCATGGGACGCAGATATGGACGAATATGAGGCTGAAATGAACGCCCGAGAAATATTGAAGGATTGGCACGAGTCGATCCCATTCCTCAATCGAGGACCTAAGCATCCATGTTCATCATTCAACGATGAATTGCCAATGCCATACAAGGATCGTGCATTTTTTGCGAACCCCTCCAGGTTAGATGAAAAATTTGCTGAAGGTCAAATGTTTGAATCCAAAGCCAAACTAAAATCAGAACTTGCTGATTTTCACCTACCCCGAAACACAGAGTTGGAAGTGCTAAACAGCAGCAAAACTAAGTATAGAGTTAAATGTAAATCTTCTAAATGCCAATGGAAATTGTATGCAATTGTAGTACCAACAGGTGGATGGACAATTTCCACCAACCCGTTTATCCACACATGTTTTGAAAGTGCTGAAAGGTTGGATAGTCATCAAATGACTGCCAGAGTAATTGCTGATATTATTAAACCGGCTTTGAAAGATGATCTGGAGTTAAGCATTAAAGCGGTCAAGCATATGGTTAAAGTTAAATTTGGGTCAGTAGTGCCCTCGTATAACAAGTTGTGGAGAGGTAGGGAACTTGCAATTGCCGACTTGTTTGGGAGCTGGGAGAAGTCTTACGAGATGCTGCCATCGTTGCTGGGTGCCATCAAAGCATCTAATCCAGGTACACAGTACCTACTAGAATATGAACCATCAGACACGTTTAATACCAATATTTTCAACCGGATTGCATGGGCATATGGGCCATGCATTGAAGCATGGCCTCATCTTCGACCCGTTATCAGTGTTGATGCCGGGTTCTTATCCGGAAGATACAAGGGTAAACTTTTTATGGCTTGTGCTTACGATGCAGAGCAACAACTCTTGCCACTTGCATTTGCAATTTGTGAAAAAGAGTCTATAGAAAATTGGGGCTGGTTTATGAATTGGTTGCGTATCAATGTTGTCGGGCCAGGAAGAATATGCGTTATCTCGGACCAGCACCTTGGTATACGAGGGGTGTTTGAGGCTCCTAATCTGGGATGGTGTGAGGAAAACGGTGAAGCTGTCCACCGACTGTGTTCACAGCATATTTGTGAAAATATTTGGAAAAAATACCCTCAAAAGTGGATCAGAAATGTATTCAAGAAATATGTTGCGAAGAAAAAAATCTGGAGATTTGAAGAGGGGATGGAAAGAATTAGGCAAAGAGATGCAGACGTATATGACTACATTATGAAATTTGGTAAACGGCTCAGCAACTTTGATGCAGAGCCTTTGGCTCTGCATAAGTGGGCACAAGTGCATGATGGATTCCTCAATCGATGGGGTATAATGACAAGTAATGGCTCTGAGGTACTAAACAGTGTATTTAGGATTGCCAGGCAACTACCTGTGTGTGCAATTGTTGAGAAGACCTTTTATAAGTGCGTCGATTGGTTTGTAAATAGGCGGGAGGCCGCGATTGGTTGGGAGGCAACGGGATTGGATTTTTCAATGAACATTACACTGCTTTTACATCGTCGTAATGAGAAAGCAAGGAAACATGATGTAAGACCGATGTATTATGGCCATAACAGCTATGAGGTTATTGATAAAGATGGAATTATCGAGACAGTAAGTCAATAATTCAATAAATCTAATTATTTACTTTCACGTAATACATTTGATGTAAATATGATTTCTTAATTGAAGGGTGTTCGGGGCGAAGTGAAGTACGATGTTACCTTCCCTGCAGAAGGAATGCCTATATGTGTGTGTCGGAGACCTCAATTAACAGGAATCCCATGTAACCATGTTCTGGCAGTTTGTTTCTTTAGGAGGCTAAATCCTAACGACTATGTTAGCCTATATTACAGCTTACAAAATTATATAAACACTTGGTCTGGTCGTTTCAATGGATTTGGAAATAAACGGAATTGGCCATTGGTTGATGGCCCCATTATAAGGCCAGATCGGATAAGGAAAAAATAAATAAGGGTAGGAGAAAACACAAGCGAAGAATAATGACTATGGACAAAATGGAGGCCCCTGCCACGAGGCGGAATGCTCGGCAACATAATCAAGAGTCAACTACAGCAAGACATTCAGGTATAACAATTTAAAAATTCAAAATACAATTCGTTTGCCATTTTATCTGAACTAAGTTGTACTCATTTTGTAAATTAAAAGAATTATACAACGCTGGTGCCAGTAATCGCGTCACCTGCAAATTAAAAGAATTATACAATTAACAATTTATTTTTTATAAATAGGTAATTAAATTAACCGATAAACAACTTCTGATTATTAATTACCCTTAGTCGATAAGCCCCATAGACATGCAACATCTTCCAACGTCACTGTCACCTCACCGACAGGTAGATGAAATGTATTGGTCTCCGGCCTCCACCTCTCAACCAGAGCAGTAATCAAATGCGGATCAATCTTGCAATCATTAAGGCGAGCAATTTGATACAACCCTAACCTCTTCAGAGCACCTTCCATCCGACTGTTGTAAGCAATACTAGTCTGATGTGAATTTACCTGCAATGAAGTGGTAGGCTGCCAAAAAGAATTAAAACATTATAAACCCTTCAAATACTTCATATAATATTTATTTGCAACAAATAATTAATAAATATAATCAAAATTACCATATCACGAACTTGCCATGCCCTGTGGTTCTGTGGTGCTAATTTCAACAACTCTGGATAATCCGGATTATCCATTGACTCTGTTAGAAAATTTGATAAACAAATATTTTTGCAACTGATGAGAGTCATCACACATAAATATATAAACAAATATTTTTTCAAGCATATGGCTACAATAATGAAAATTGAACTATATGTAAACAACATATCATCTAATTTTGATTTTAAAAATAAACTTCATGAACACTTAATTACACAAATTTATACTACATATTACTAATTTTACACATTATAATTTTATCTAATTTTAAACTTCATGAGAGTCATCACAAATTTATCTAATTTTACAAAAATTATAATACATATTACTAAAAAGTTACATTATACTACATGAACACTTAATTACACAAAATTATACTACATATATACTAAATTACACTAAATTAACATCAAATAAACTCTAATTAATACTACATTAGCACTACATTACACTAAATTAACATCAAATGAACTCTAAATTACACTACATTACCACTAAATTATTAAATATACTCCAAATCAACACTAAATTACATCAAATACTAATTTAACACTACATTTCACAAAAACAATATAAATATACTAAACAAACTAAATTAAATTAGTTATTCATTTTAATTCGGCTAAAATAAAAAATTATAAAAAGAAGGATATTTACCTCGTCAAAATCGTAGATCCGAAGAGTTTCTAACTCTCTTAGACGATCCAGAAATTTTAAAACAATTGGATGGAGAAATGGTTGAGTAAATTGAGAGGATAAAAGAAAAAGAAAAAAAAAATAAGAAGAGTTCGGAGAGGAAACGAAGGAGAAGAAAGGGAGAGACAGAGATGGAGCTCTGGAGCTCTCGGGCGGGTTTTTTGGAGATCAAGCCTCCACCGATCCTAGGGATCGGTGGAGGTATAATGACGGATTTTCTGTGGCGAGGGATTCGCCTGGTGTAAAATATACTCCACCGGTCCTTAGGACCGGTGTAGATTATGATTTTTTTACTCCTACCGGTCCCTAGGATCGGTGGAGGCTAGATTTCTAAATTTGAAACAGCAAAGGCTGGTTCCGTTAAATTGATTTAAAGTAATTCTATTTAAAAAAAAAAACCGGTATGGGGAGACGGCTTATTCCCATTCCTTTTTTTTTTATTGTTCTCTTTTAGTCAGCTTTTGCTTTAATTTTTTTTTCATAAATTTGTTACTTTCTGTTCGTCCCTCGATATCCGGAAAAAAAGTAGAGACTCCCGAGAAGGCGAGAAGGCGAGAACTATCAAATAGCACGTAAGAAGTCAATTTCTTTCTGCTCTGATCCGAATCACATCTTGACAAGAATTCAGTAGAATAGATTTCAATAAAAATAGATTTGAATTGAATTTTAATGATCAGAATAGAAATTGGACTGAGAGAGAATTCAATTGAAAAAAAATGAATAAATAGTCATTAACTTAACTCTTAAGCTTTTTCTGAAAGATTATTAAATTCACCAACTAATATTAAAAAAAAATATAGAAACTAACGATAAAGAGGAGAAAGAAATTAAGTATTTATCAGTAATTTAAATAAGCATTTTGGTATTATTTCGTAATTTTTCTTTCACACTTGTGTTATTGTTGTGGTAGCACAACTGATAGTAACATAGCTTTAAAAAAAAAGATATAGAATCGAATCTTACTTGTGTGATGAAATTATAGATATGTATTGTGAGTATGAATAGAAAGTCTACATATCTTTATAAAAAAAAAAAAACAATAATGAATTTCACAGTCTCAAATCATTTCTCCTCAAATTCCATTGACGCGCGATTTGGAGGGGAAAAATGTGGCGCCGAATCATTTCTTCTCTGCCGAATTCGTGAAATCGCGAATCCTGTTTCGCGTTTGAGGGAGAGAGATTTGGTTCCGATCAGAGCTGAATTCCGACCCTTATTTCCGAAACAGTAAACCATTACCTTATTTGGTACAAAATTCTTAATTTATATCTCACCGATCATGGTAGAGATGCGTCGCAAGCCATTGATACTCGCTTCGACAAGAGCTATTCTAGATTCGGTTCTTAGTCCCTCCGAATCGCTAGATGAAACTGAGCTCGACGATTCAGCTCAGAACCGACGGTGCCTTGAGATCTGCGAGTCCATCAAATTGACGGCTGGGGTTCTCCGGTTTGATGAGATTACAGATGCTTCGTGCAGTGATGAATTTAACGAGCTCTCTTCTTTTGTTTGTGCCTCCACTTCTGTACTTAGGCAATTGGAGACTGTTACTGGTTCCCTGGTACTTTCTTTTGTTGTTCATTTCTCAAAATTTTGGAAGTTGGATAGAGTTCTGATGAAATAACAGAATTAGTCTATTAAGAATGGTACGACGATGATTGAATTCTCATGTTCGAGTATCTATGATGAGCTGTGCCAGTTGTGTGGATTATACTCACTTTTTGGTTTGTATTAGGAATCTTGATTGTAGGTTTTTAAGGCGGCAATTTTGCATATAATGAACTGTGCAGTGTAGGGCTGCTCATGAGCTGAGTTGAGTCCGAGTTGAGGACAACTTGGATTCAACTCGCGAACTCATGAGCTGAGTTGAGTCCGAGTTGCTAATCCAGTTCCGAGTTAGAAACTTCAATTTGGAATCAACTCGCGAGCAACTCGAGTCGAAACGAGTCGACTCGCGACTCATAATATAGTACATAGTGAGACAATCTAATTTAATTCTAACAAAAAAAATATTACATAGTTTACCAAAATAATACACAATTAAAGACAGTACATAATGAGACAATGACCAATACATAATTGAAAATTACGAAAATACCAAAATAATACATAATTAAAAATTACTAAACAGATAAAGTCTAACAAAACGATACAGAGTCTCATAAATTAACAAAATAAAAGAAATAGTGCATAATTTATCAAATTATCAAATATTGTGAGAAACATATATAAGGTTTGGGAACGCAAAAATTAAGAATATATGGATTAGAGTTTGGTGTGAGTCCAACCGAGTTGATTCCGAACCGAGTTGGAGGTAACTTGGATTCGACTCATAAATCAACCGAGTCAGTTAACTCGAGTCAGTTTTGACTCGAGTTATTAGCGAGTTGAATCCGAATTGATTCCGAACTGAGTTTCGAGTCATGAGCTTTTTGTGCACCCCTAGTGCAGTGTTTGTAGAATATAGTTAGGCAGTAAGATGTTTGTTTTAAATGGAAACAGGTGGCACTTTATCACTTTTTTTTCAAAATAATAAATGAAATAAATTCTTAACAATTTATGGTCTTTGGATAATGGAAAAATGATATGGGTGCAGCTTGCTTCAGGAAAGAATTGGGTAATTTGTTTGGTTGAGTTTCAAGAGCTTCAAGATAAAATCAGTTTACAAATGAGTACAACTTAGAACATCTTCATTCCTGAAATTGCACATGGGGGATTTTTGCAATTGTCTCAATAAGTTCCATATTATATACTTTTTTGCAATTTCAGTCGTATTTAATAAGTTTACAATTTCAAATTTTATATCCCTCCAATTGTCAATTGCAAGCTCAATTAGAAATCGCTCTACATCCCTTTAATTGAAATTGTAATTATAATTACAATTAGCTACATCAGCTTTGCAAGTGCGATAGATATGCTCTTAGAAACCATAACTAGAGTGAAATTAGAGACAATGTTAACATCTATTGCATTGGTGGCAATATAATATGAAACATTTGTATTCAAATCCACTTCATTATTTCCATGTGCAGGTTCTCATTAAAAATACAGAGACTAATGTTGGAAGAATAGCTAAGATCATAATCCTGGATCCAACGGCCCAAAATGCAGAAGAATTTGATTCAACCTTAGAACCACCTTCTCACCATGTAATGGGTGTACTACCTTCTCACACATACCCCAAAAAAACCAACTTCATCTTGAATAATGCTGAAGAGGTTGGTTTTATTAGCCCCTTATTGGCTTTTAATCTTGGGCTGCATACGTCATGCCTCAAGCTTCTACTTACTGAAGAAGATAACTTATTCAAATATTTTGAAAGCAACAGAGAGGCAATAGAGGGAGAAAGTAGGACTCAAAAAAATTTATCACTAAAAATAGAGGTTGCTCCTTGGCCAAATTTACCGAAATATGCCTCTCACTTGAGAGTATCTTTTGTTAAAATTCCGGAATGCGGTATGCTAGCATCTCTCAAGGGAAACTCACCAATTGAGATGAGTGACTATCAGAACATGATCGATTCAGCACTAAATGAGTTTTTCAAGGTCGACCGGCTTTTGACAAAAGGGGATGTTTTTTGTGTGCGTAAAATCTGGAGTTGCGGATCCGAAATGTGTATCGTTTGTAGTGGCAAGAGTGCAAAAAGGAGATCAAATGATTTAATCTATTTTAAGGTATATGTCTATCCTATTTGTTGTCTTGATTTAACTGTTTAATTTGGTGGCTCTCTTTTCTGCAAATTTACTATACGACTTTTGGTTGCGGTGCCATAGTATTGGTTGTACTGGTACAGGGCCGACCAGAACATACTAAGCTAGTCCAGCAATAAATCTGAGCTATTTGTTTATACATAACTAGTATTTCTTTTGATTTTTCTAAACAATGGTATCTGCTAGCATACTTGTATGTGGTGGTTCCTTTTAAGCCAAGAAAAACATGTTTGATGAAGGACCTAATCTTGTAGCCTTATCCTCATATGTAATTCCATTCCATCGAGCTTTCATTGTTGCAAGTTTGGTGTATATTATTGTTCATGATTCTTTTCTGTCACAATTTATAGGTAACCTCAATGGAGCCATCTGATGAGCCAGTTCTTCGGGTGAACTCTAGTCAAACGGCACTTGTGCTGGGTGGAGCTGCCCCATCTGCGATCCTTCCATACAATTTATTACACAGTTCATCGGATCAGATTCCTTTGCAGGGTGAAACAGTCAAGACTTTGTCATCTGTTATTGCACCGGCAATATGTTCCTCTGATCTGTCCTCCAGATTTCGAGTTGCTCTTTTCTTGTATGGGCCTTCTGGTAATTTCAGCATGTTTTCAATTTTTGTGTTAAAGTTTGTCTTTTTAACTGTTTGTTTATTTTAGGTTTTCTCTTTGGAAAATATGGTGATAAGGCTTTATTGGTCTTCTTTCATGATTCTAGTGTCAAATATTTATGTAGGTGTACCATAAAAAAACTATTCTGGTCCCAAACATATTAGATTGTAGGATCTTGATAAAATTGCATGCCTTAAGACTTAATAACCCCTAATCCAGACAAAGAAGGATAGAAAGGAAAAAAACAACTTAAATATGTTGAAACATGATCATACTGGTAATACCAACTAGCATATACTTGTAGGCGGTAAGTGGTACTGACCTGTACAATATCAACTTGACCATACAGTAATCATGGTTCATTACTGCTCTCTTTGTAACTGCATGTGTTCATAATTTAGTATAAAAAAACTTACTATGTTACGGACAGGATGTGGCAAAAGGACAGTTGTGAGGTACATTGCTCAGCACACTGGCCTTCATGTTGTGGAGTACAGTTGTCATGATATGCTAACCTCCTCAGAAAAAGGCGCATCGGTTGCACTTGCTGCTGCTTTTAAAGCTGCTCATAGGTATTGATTTTAGGTATCTAGTTCCTTACAGGCCCTCGCTTCTAAAATTTCAACCAATTTCAGTCTTCTTGACTCATTTTCTTAGAGAGTGAAAGTAAACTTGTGTCATCCAACAAGAATTTAAAAGATGATGAGTAGGTTGGTTTACATATTTCTATTGCTAAAACAACAGGTTTTCGCCTTGTATAATGTTACTTAGACACTTCGAGGCATTTGCTAATCTCTCTTCAAATGAGGGCCCACAGTCAGACCAAGCTGGAGTCACAATGGAGATCTCATCAATCATCAGGGAGTACACCGAACCACTCTCGAGGGATGACGAATTACATACAAATGGAACTGTAAATGCAGAACTTGTAAGCTTTTTTAGTATAACTAACAGTGGTTCAATTGATGAACATAACATGAGATTTTCATGTTCAAGTTTGTGGTCAGTTAACTAGTATTTCAAGTGGTAGGCTATTAGGATGGCTTCCAGAAGGTCATAGGTTCAATCCCCAATGGGCACAAAATGGGGAGGGACTTGTGTGCTTTTGCCACACTCCAAATAAATGTGGTCTGTCGTTAGAACAAGTTTTAGCCATAAGAGAAATAAGGATAAGGTTGCTGCTAAGCACTAACCATATCATATTTTGGTACCAACATTTTTGGACTGATATCTCTCTCTGATTCGTCGTATCTTACTGATCAAAGGTACCTCTGCCTTTTTTTATATTCATTTCTCCATCCAATGGGAGCAACTTTTGGCATATATTCCTGAAAACTCATCAGGTTTTCAGGCTTACTAAAATAATTAAGAAAAAAATTGCATGAAACCAGCCAGCACTGATCTATGGAAGTAGCAAAACAAGCAAGTCAGGTCAGACAGGAGTGCTGTCCAAATTATTTCAATTTTTTGTTGTATTGGTTGGCCGAAGTTGAGGGCATTCAACTTAGGTCAGTTTCTTGTCATTCTCAGTCAGGATTATTTTGGGTCTTGGGTCACTTGGGTCAGGTCATGTTAGAGTAACATGTTGACGATCATCCGTGTCAGGTCATATTTGGTTTTGTGTCATTTCAGATTCAGGTTAATTTGGAAGACAAAACCTTGTACTTTTTGTGAGCTTGTGGGGGTTTCAGGTATCAGGGTCAGATTGGTAACTTGCCCTGTTCCTCGCTTTGGTCTGTCATATGTTGGATATTCAGAATTCAGTTTTTTTTGGCATTCTTTTTTATATGCAAATCCTTGATTGCAGCAACATTCACGGTGAACCATATGTCTTGAAATTACCTAACTAAAGTGTTTTTTTTTTTGCAGTTTCTAGTTCAACCAGAGCATTCAAGCCAACACCAAGTAATCCTAGTTGCCTCTGCTGATACTGCAGAAGGTCTGCATCCCGCAATCAGGCGGTGTTTTAGCCATGAGATCAGCATGGAATCTTTAACCGAAGAAAAAAGGTCTACTATGATCACGCAAAAGCTTACCGCATTTATAAAGATAACCAATCAGGTAACCAGCTCTGTGCTACTGTAGTTCCATGCTTGTAGGTACATCTTGATGGTTTTTTATCTTTATATGGCCTTTCTTAGTGTTATTATCTGTTTTGAGGCTCGTTGTCCTCCATAACTCATGAACACATGTTCTGTCCTCGTTACTCCTTAAAAAAAAAACTTGTGCTTTATTTCCTGCAGCAACATTGACTTCTTATATCAGCTTTTCATTTGCATAAATCTTTCTGGAGGGAATTAGATATAAATTTTTAAATTTATGCAGAGCTGTCATTTCTTTTGCAGCGTATCAATACAGAGCTGATAAAAGAAGCAACTGCACAGACTTCAGGCTTCATGCCTAGAGACATAGATGCATTATTTGCAGATGTTGCAGCTAATTTTGTGCATGAAGCTTTTATAAATAACGAGAAAAGCTCTGAGAATGAAGCCATTGGTTCTGATAAAGAGGATTCTTTGAGTAAGGAAGATTTTTTGAAAGCTCTTGAAAGGTCAAAGAAAAGAAATGCTTCTGCACTAGGTGCACCAAAAGTAAAGCTTCTCTTCATTATTCCTGTAGTTCTTCTCTTTTGCTATCACATCATTCTCAAATTTTATTACTTTCCTGCAATTTCTTTTTGGCAACTGTTGCTGTTCAGGTGCCTAATGTTAAATGGGAAGATGTCGGTGGTCTTGAGGATGTGAAGAAGTCAATTTTGGACACAGTTCAGGTGATTAGTAAATTTAGTAATTAAACTAGTAAGTAGTTGATCGGACAAGTTCTTCTTTGAGATAATGCAATTCAATAATAAACATTATTTAATAAATATTGATTTGACATACCTTGGGAGAAAATTAATTAAACAATAAGCAAATTAAGGTCTCACTTACAGGTGGTGATTCTTAATCACTCAAATATGTTATAGCTTATAACACTGTTAAAGTTGTGTGCTTATCCTGTCAGTTACCACTCATGCACAAGCATCTGTTCTCATCTGGATTGAGGAAGCGATCGGGAGTCCTGCTTTATGGGCCCCCGGGAACTGGCAAGGTTAGTCTTTCATTATATAATTAATCATATCACTTTCTGCAGTTTTGTTTCTTATTTCACAATTCTTTTAATAAAAGGAGGATAAATCACAAATAATTTGTTGCAGACTTTATTGGCGAAAGCTGTTGCAACTGAGTGCTCCTTGAACTTTCTAAGCGTAAAGGGGCCAGAGTTGATTAACATGTACATAGGAGAATCAGAAAAGAATGTCAGAGATATTTTCCAGAAGGTACTATGTTTGGAAAAATACTTGTATTTTGTTTATAGACATTTATATCCTGAGGAACCCTGTAATTGGTGGATATTTTGCCATCTGGTACTTGCTATTACCTACTGTTATGGTAACCATAAAATATTTTCTTAACATTAACATTCGGATTGTTAATTAGGCAAGGTCAGCACGTCCATGTGTCATTTTCTTTGATGAATTGGATTCACTAGCGCCAGCTCGAGGTGCTGCTGGTGATTCTGGTGGAGTCATGGATAGAGTTGTTTCTCAGGTACATCTTGGCTTCTAGTTCTCTTTTTTTCATATCCTTCCCAAATGATGGATTAGAATGTTAGAGCTGAGTCCTGAGATTTCTGTCACCTATATATGATAGTCTTTGACAATATTTGGTACTAACCCTTAAATATACCAGTTTGTAGTCTGCCTAGGTATTGAAGCAGTTATGGTAGAAAACCAGTTGCACTAAAATTGTGTTTTTAGCTAGTTGAAATTGAACTGTTTTTTGGTTGATGAATGTGTGTTTGTTCTTGTTTGCGTAATCCAGATGCTTGCAGAAATTGATGGTCTGAATGACTCTAGTCAGGTCTCTCTCTCCCTGCCCCATCTCCATATGATTGCATTTGAGTGGCATGTTGTCTATTGAGATATTTGGTCTTCATTCCTAAATTTTTGCCTTTCTTTCTTTCCCCTTAAAGGATCTGTTTATAATCGGGGCAAGCAATAGGCCGGACCTGATAGACCCGGCTCTTCTCCGCCCTGGTCGCTTTGACAAACTTCTTTACGTGGGAGTTAACACTGATCCATCTTATCGTGAGAGGTACTTTGTTCTTTTCGCTTCCGTTGTCACATCGAGTTCTAAAAGCTTCTTTGGAGTTTACATAAAATAGAGAAAACTAAAGCTGCCTTTATCTTTTGTTTTGGTGAGAATTTTGCTTGTTAGTATGAAATCAGAGTCATGTCCTGAGTTCTATCCCCTGTGCCCATGTTTTTCATAATTATCCCAATGGATGTTCTAGCATGAACTTGGGTCTGTGAAGAAACAATTATACATTTGTGTGTTGCTGAGTTGTCTGTGTGCGCTTTGTGGTTGGGTGGTCGGATGGTTGGATCAAACATAAAAGGAAACCAATCCTCTTTGACCTCAGTTCAATAAGAGTCAAAATAAATTTTGATAAATTATTGTAGGGTTCTACAAGCACTCACACGAAAATTCAAATTACATGAAGATGTATCTCTTTTTGAAGTAGCAAAGAGATGCCCTCCAAATTTTACTGGTGCTGATATGTATGCATTGTGTGCTGATGCTTGGTTTCATGCTGCCAAGCGGAAGGTATTTTCTTCAAATTCTCTAATGTAAATTTGGGAGGTGTTAGGAAAAGAATGAAATGTTGTCTTGGAGAAGCTATTTTCTCTTTTTGGAATTAGCTATTGTTCTGCCTTATTTTGCCAATTAATGAGAGCACAAATCTATCCAATATAGGTCTCTGAACAAAACATGGACTCTCCGGCTTGTAAAGATGAAAATGATTTGGTGGTGGTTGAATTTGATGATTTTGTGAAGGTAATACAGTGCCTCCTCTTTGTATACCACTGGCTTCATTTATATTCCTTCTTATTTTCTTATGGTTATTATTCTATATATATCTATAAACAATTTGACAGGTGTTGACTGAGATATCACCATCTCTCTCTTTGTCGGAGATTGCAAAGTATGAACGCCTAAGAGAAAAGTTTGAAGGCCCCTCCAAAAGAGTCTAGTGTATGATCATCTTTTTTATATATTTATTTGGTAAGTTAAATTTGCTTCTTTTGTTCTAAGAAAGAATCAGAAATAAATTTCGATATAGATAAAATATACCTCACTTGTCCAAGCGCTTTATTGCGATCTTATATATTTGTTGGGGAAACAGCCTTAGAATTTATCTTTTCTTGAGCAAATCTTTTATTCGCTAAACAAAGCCAGCTTCTTGATATTGGAATGTGTATATAAAAAAATAAAAAAAAGTTTTAGAAGGTGCAATTGCTCTTGTTTAAGATACCAATTTTTCAAGTGACGTGATATGTTGTTGCATCTTTGTGTGATTCTAAGCTAATAGAGAGCTTCGATGAAAAATCCACACAATCGTACCTTGTTTTCTCTTTTGTTTGATGGTTATGGTATTTCGTGATGGTTTTTGGTTCGTTTTGTTTCAAGGAATAATTGAGATGTCAAGTGACATTCATTTCTCAATGATTTACATTATTTTCACCAAAATGAGGAAACTTCTATATAGAAATGTTTACATTCCCCTGGTAGACTCACAACATGCCTTACATATTATCTTTGCTTGACATATTAAAGAAAGAAAAGACGGGTAAGAGAGGCTTTATTGATGCTCTCTTTAGTTCAAATTTCCAGTATCTTCCAAACATTAACAAAGAAGAGGAACATAGAAATAGAACGATATTGATAGCATATGACTAAAAATGCATTTGCTTAATCAATTGACAACCAAATTGAAGCAAGCAAAGAAATTATCTATCCTAGGTTGCAAAATTGTTCCAATTATCCTTGAATTGATCGGCTTCACATTGGATTCTTAGGAAGCCATGTAGATCACCTCTCTGTGTCCCGGGGTTCTTGTAGCAATCTTAGTCATATAACAACTCTGCCAACTAGTATCGGTAAACAGTGAGTAAACACTCTGTCGGTCAGAGAAGGAAATTTGTATCAGTCACGTCACGGAACGTCACATTATATCATGTCACATCACGTGAGTCGATTACGACATGACTTGTGTGTCGCGTGACGTGATGCATTTTAGTAAAAATTACATGTCACGTCACGTCATGCAAACTAGTCATGTCACGTCACGTTACGCGGTCCAGTCACGTCATGTCACGTCACGTTACGTGGTCAGTCACGTCGCGTCGCGTTACGTGGTCCAGTCACGTCACGTCGCGTTACGTGGTCCAGTCACGTCACGTCGCGTTACGTGGTCACGTCACGGTATGAAACATAGAGTATCCAGTTTTTTCTAGTTAATTTTCAGTTTTTTTGATACGCATTGAGTATCCATGTTTCTCTTATGATATAGATTCAGTAAAACCGGTACTCATGTAGTACTGGTTTTTATTTTCTCAGTTCAGTCTAATAAATATTTGTAATTTGAATTTGTAAAGTAATGTCAGATACCCAACCGCCTTTCTAAAAAAAAATTGCAACATTATTTATTTATTTTATAATTTTTATATTTTTTTATATTTTTTTTCTAAATTTCAACAATTTAAATTAAAATATAAAAAAAAATTCACATGATTAATTAATGTCACGTCATATCACGTCACGCCACGTGTGACTACACGTGACGTGACCATTCGCGTGACGTGACCGTCTGCCACTATTTTGATCACGTCATGTCACGTCACATGAAAAAAAAAATTGATCACGTCACATGATTGTGTTTGTCACATCACGGCACGGCGTGTCACGTATTTCCTTCTCTACTGTCGGGACACAGCTATTGCTGTCATTGCTACCCTCACAGTCACAGCTACTTGTTACTATCCGTGTTAATATATTGGACTTTCAGTGATTTATATAAAAATTTCACAAATGATGCACTGATGTTGCTGAGATAATCGTCGTAAATTAGGGGAACCAGGGGTCTGCTATGCAGCTAACTTTTCTTTCTATTGAGAATTTAGGATTGATTATATTAACACGGCTTGATACAGATGATCCCGATCGTCATTTGATAATTGATTGGTTAAAATATTTCATAAAATCCAAGCTTATTGGGAGCGGAAGTGCACAAGCTTATAAGGAAACGGAGCTAAACCATTACAATATTAACATAATATTAACATTTTATTGGGAACCAAGCTTATTGGATGGATTAAATGAATGATGGATCGGACTGACGAATTAGATTAGGAGGCAAAAAATAGTAAAACCGACCCTTCTAGAAAGTCGCCTTTTTTCACCCGTCTAAGATTTCATATGGGCCGAATCTCAGCCTGCAACTTTTTTGACAAATTGCAAGCCCAAAAAGAACTCTTGAGTGGTCATCAAGTGTTGTTCATGATGCAAATTTACAAAACGGATGGGAAAGGGGTGCCCAAGTGTCACGATAAGAAAAGTGATCCGAAGCGATCGGTAAAGGAAAAAAACTCATGGATTCTTCTGTTGCTCTTATTTTTTCAAAAGGTGTTGGACTGAAGTAATGGATTAGTCGCAGGTGCTTTTTTCTCTTCGGTGATGGAAGGATAAGTGGTCTTCCGTCTGTGTACAGTAGGTATACCTTCTGTTTTTAGTTTGATGTTTGTGTGTTGTTTTGGGTTACTTTCTGCCTCTTTTCTGTCTTTCTTCTTCTTAGAGGGGACTGTCTAGAACTGGTTGATTTAGTTCCCAGTCTGATTTGATTCAGTGCTTCTTCTGATCCGGTCGATTCAGTTTCCGATTTGATTTGGATTCAGTGTCTTCTCGGCTGTGATATGCATACAGAAAAAATCATTACCAGACTCCTATCACTCTACTAAAGCAAGGATAATCAAATTTGTATCCACAAGATACGCATACTCATGTGCGTTTTAGTTTTAATTTTATTTAGCTGTATGTTTTCACATACACTCATTATCTAATTTTATATACCAGTTATTTTGCAACTTTTTATATCAATACAATTGTCTATGATTTCAACCAAAACAAATTACAAAACGGATGCCTCCTTTGTGAAGGCAAAGAAAAAGTTTCTACATGATTTTGAATCCCAAAATGTCCTATTGATTGGATCTCTTGCGTTCCACATACGGGAAATCATGTTCTAACAAATCCATGTCATGGACTGCGGGATACCGTCCATGAAGACAAAATTGTACAAAATATTGAATACCTTAAAATATGTCCATATCTATCTTATTTTGTCAAAGTCCAATTGGTTTTTTTGAGAAGAGTCAAAGTCCAAGTGATTAATATTCTACCTATACTACTCATTGTGACACGTCAATATTTCTCACCACAAATTGGTATATACCAACCATGCTCACGTCGTGTGCTTAGAAAATTGGTTTTGGTACTAACAAGGGACTATTATTTTACGTGCGTTTCGTCGAAAGGTCCCCACAACCACAAGCGGACTGTACTATTAATTAATAATGAATGAAAGAGCATCTTGGTTTGGAAGAATTAATACAGTAGTTATCGTATTTGAAAAGTGAGGAATCTAGAATGTAGAGACCAGAGGGGCCGACATTTTTATTAATATGCAAAGTTAATTATAAATTAATTAATATACCCATAATTCTCGAGTTTTTCTAAAAATATTCAAACCGGTCATAAAATGGCTGGTTTTCTCTTTTATTTTTATTTTTTAGAGACACTATGAAGAGAAAGATAATAAAATCTAACACTGAAAATCTAAATTTTTTATTTAAATTATTTGTTAGATTCAATGTTCTAAATAGCGCGCTATAGCGTTTTCGGACCAAAAAAGCTATGACGCTATGGCCATATAGCGCGCTATTTCGCGCTATAGCGGCGCTATTATGGCCATAGCGCCGTTTTTTCAGCCGTTCCGCTATGACGCGATAAACGCTATTTAAACCTTTGGTTAGATTACTTCTTTTGATTTATAATTAGCATATTTATACTAAAATACACTAGATTACTTGAAATTATGTTGAATTACACTATATTACATTAAAGTACGCTAAATTTATGTTAAATTACGTTAAATTATGTTAAATTTACACTAAAATACGGTAAATTCCGGTAAATTACTGTGTGTCTTTATAGTGATGTATAATTAAATCTATTTTTTGTTTCTCTTTCATTTTCATAGTGATTTATAATTAGAAACTATTTTTTTAAGGACACTATGAAGAGCAAGATAATGAAATCTAACACTGAAAAATTGAATTTTTTGTTTAAATTATTTGTTAGATTACTTTTTTGGATGTATAATTAGCATATTTATACTAAAATATGCTAAATTACTTGAAATTTTGTTGAATTACACTATATTACGTTAAATTACGCTAAATTACATTACATTACGCTAAAATACGGTAAATTATGCTAAATTACATTACATTACGCTAAATACAGTAAATTACGCTAAATTACATATGAATAGGGACGATATCTTCACTGAAAAGGCGAAAAACCACGACGAAACTTCAAACGGCCATAAAACGGCGCTCGAGTGTCCGATTTCAGCAAATGACCATTTTTCAAAAAGCTTGCGAAAATACGCAGCGTCCGTGCTGGCGATGTTGGCGATGCCGGATTTCAAAATTCAGAATCGCCAAAAAACAAAGAGAAGAGCCTCAAAACTTGAGAAAGTTTTCAATTAAGATTTTCATTTCTATTATTCAATTAAGTAGCTCAGTAAATTAGTTACATAATGAATTTGTAGAATACCAATTTTTACTATTTTTGGAATTTTTTTACTATTTTTTATGATTCATGAAAGATGGCACAAAATCGATTTACATTGCGCTAAAGTAGACTGATTTTGTGTCATCTTTCATGAATCATAAAAAATAGTAAAAAAATTTGAAAATAGTAAAAATTGGTATTCTACAAGTTCATTATGTAACTAATTTACTGAGCTACTTAGATTGAATAATATAAATGAAAATCTTAATCGGAAACTTCAACTCAAGTTTTGAGTTTCTTCCCTTTGTTTTTTGGCAATTTTGAATTTTAGAAAATGACATAGTGGTCACTGACGCATGCGTATTTTCACAAGCTTTCCGAAAAGTGGTCATTTGCTGAAATCGGACACTCGAGCGCCGTTTTATGACCGTTTGAAGTTTCGCCGTCGTTTTTCGCCTTTTCAGTGAAGATATCGTCCCTATTCATATGTAATTTAGCGTAATTTACCGTATTTTAGCGTAATGTAATGTTATTTAGTGTAATTTAACTTAATATAGTGTAATTCAACATAATTTCAAGTAATTTAGCATATTTTATTATAAATATACTAATTATATAGCAAAAGAAGTAATCTATTGAATAATTTAAAAAAAAATTCAATTTTTCAGTGTTAGATTTCATTATCTTGCTCTTCATAATGTCTCTAAAAAACAAATATATATATGTAAACCGAGTTGGCAACTCGGTCTAGGCAAAAAAAAAGTGGACCGAATCTGGCCTGTTTTTTTTTATTTTCTGTGACGTTCTTTCTGCAATCCGGTGAAAACAGCTGGACCGAATTGCCAACTCGGTCTGAAAAAAAAATCCATCAGACCGAGTTGGCAGTTCAGTTTTTATGATTTTTGTAAAAAAAAAAAATAATCAAGTTATTTTTTTCAAATTAATTATTTTAATTACGTCTTTTTAAAAAAAATCAAAAATGTCGGCCAGAAGGGTATTGCGATTTGCGAATAAGAAAATGGAAAAACCGAAAAAGGACAGATGAGATAGTACAAGGCCCGTGATGCGGAGTATACGGATGGGGGACCATAAACTTCTCTCAAGTTTTGGCAGTTAATTAATGTCCGACAACTCTGACATTGACTTCTCTTCTAACTGCCTTTAATTTTCGGATTTTTTTTAAAAACCGTAAATAAAATAAATAAATTTACCAAACCAACATAATGATCCGAAGTTTTACAAAAACCATCAGAACCGAGATGCCAATTCGGTCCCAACGAATTTTTTTTCTCCGGACCGAATTGGCATTTCGGTCCCCTCTTTTTCACTACAAATCAATATGGCCGATCGTGTGGCCTCCTTTGGACCGAACAGGCCTGGACCGAATTGCTAATTCGGTCCGAAGGATTTTTTTTTCTCCGGACCGAATTGGCAATTCGGTCCAGTTTTTTTTTTTTTTTTTTTTTTTTTTTTTTTTTTTTTAGAAGAACAAAATAAAGAAATCTAATACTGAAAATTTAAATTTTTTGTTAGATTACTTTTTTTGATTTATAATTAACATATTTATACTAAAACACACTAAATTACTTGAGCGTCATTTTATGTCCGTTTGAAGTTTCGCTGTCGTTTTTCGTCTTTTTAGTGAAGATATCGTCCCTATTTATATGTAATTTAGCGTAATTTATCGTATTTTAGCGTAATGTAATGTAATTTAGTGTAATTTAACTATTATAGTGTAATTCAACATAATTTCAAGTAATTTAGCGTATTTTAGTATGAGGGGGGATCAAGTTACAACAAATTTGAGTTACAACAAAGTTACAACAATCATTTTTTTCATTTTCAAAGTCCAAATCGTCGATCCAAACCGTTCAACATGATTATCTAAATAAAATGTGATTGCAGATCAAATTTTACATTTTTTTGATTTTTTTACTATTTATTAAGATGAGTACAAAATTTAATGGTCTGAATATGACTATTTTTTGTAAAATAGTTAATAAATAGTAAAAAAAATTCAAAAAAATGTAAAATTTGATCTGCAGGCACATTTTATTGTGGAGATCTTGTTGAACGGTTTGGATCGACGATTTGGACTTTGAAAATGAAAAAAATAATTGTTGTAACTCAAATATGTCAAAATAAGTAATATATCAAATAATTTTAAAAAAAATTCAAATTTTGCTTGTCTAAAAAAAAAAAAAAAAAAAAAAAAAAAAAAAAAACCTGGACCGAAATGGCAATTCGGTCCGGGCTAAAAAAAACCTCTGGACCGAATTGCCAGTTCGGTCTGGCCTTTTTTTGATTTTCTGTGCCGCAGCAAGTGAAGACAGCGAAAAAACAGCCAGACCGAAATGCCAATTCGGTCCGGAGAAAAAAAATTCTTTGGGACCGAATTGGCATCTCTCGGTTCTGATGGTTTTTGTAAAACTTCGGGTCATCATGTTGGTTTGGTAAATTTATTTATTTTATTTACGGTTTTTAAAAAAAATCCTTAATTTTCTACCTAGCCTTCTGTCTAGCTATTGACTATTAATGGGCTCTAAGGCATTTCAGTCTTCCAATTGTTATCAGTATCCATTTGTAAATTATTGTTTTTCAGTCAATTTGACTGGTCAAAGTGCTTCATTAGTCAAACATAATGCCTGAAATTGCAACGAAAGAACATTGGAATTAATAATGAGTGAGTCTACGGTACTATAGTACGGATTAGTCCATACTACAGAGCTATATTTTCATTCCGAACCGTTCAACGTGATATTTACATTAATATGTATTTGCAGATCAAATTTTATATTTTTTTGCATTTTTTTACTATATTTTAAGATAGGTAGAAAATCACTTGATCTAAAAATTCTGGACCATCCAAAAACAGTGATTTTCTATCTATCTAAAAAGTAGTAAAAAAATTTTAAAAAATAAAAAATTTAGTCCACAAGTATTTTCTCATATGAAAATCATGTTGAACGGTTCGGATAGACTGTTAGAATTTTGAAAACAAAAATATTGATCCGTAGTACGGGTCAATCCGTGCTATGCATAGTACCATAGACTCACTCATTAATAATTGTATATTGCTTATTTCCGGTGTCGAAGTGATCTCATGGTGCAATCAATTAGACTTTCAAATAGTTTGATAATTTGATATCCAATTTTACTCAGAAAAATAAATAAATAAATAAGTGATTAAGTTGTTATACGATGGCATTATTTTATATTAGAACAGATTGCTTGACGTACAAAAATAATTAATACATATTTTTTAACTTGATTGATTTATTTAATTTTATTAAAGTATATTATATAAATTACTTGATTGATTTACTGAATTTCAAGTTTATATTTTTGAAACTCACTCATAAAAATATGTCATGATGCACATCCAAAAATCTATATATATTTGGATAGCAATACCACATTCATTCAATTCATGAATCATGATGCACATCCATACATTTTTATCCTACATATTTTTCTTCTGTTCCTGCCTAATATGTAAATAAAAAAAAATGATAATATTCATGATCTTGCAGTTCTTTGTCTTAATTTGTAGTGTTTGGCAACATCCGAAGAGAGAGAAACAGAGAACTACGACTTCGTAGTCTCTGTAAAGATTTTCAAAAAAAGAAGAAGAAGAAGAAGGAGAAATAGAGAACTAAGTGAAAGAAAGTGAAAGTGTAACGGTGCTGAAAAATAGGATAAAATACAACCGGATTATCGATCTTTAATATTAAAATTAGAACTCCCCCTATTTCAAACATATTAGAATAAATAAATTATAAGAAAATAATATAAATATTTACTTTTAAAAATAATAAGTAAAAAAAGTATATTTCAATCAGATGCTGTTGAATCTATTTCATTCTAATTGAATACGAGTTGACCAAATTGGAAAAGTTCTTTATGCTTTAAGGTTTTAGGATTTTAGGGTTTAGAGTTTAGGGTTTAGGGTTGAACAGAGTGCAATTGTTTCTGGCCAGCTTTTTTTTTTTTTTAAATGTGTATTTTGTTGTAAGTGTACATAATGTAATAGTGAAATTTGCATTTACAATAATCAGGTATACATTTTAGAATGACCAGATAATGAGAATGGAAGTTAAATAATAACAAATATGTATTATGTTTGAAGAGTCTTGATAAATCTCAATGGTTATTTTTATGCATTCTAAAATGTATATTTGAATATTGCGTAATGTATATTTAGGGTTCAAATACCTCTATTTTTGTGCCTCCATCATTCCTCCATTTTTATAAACTTTAATAACTCAAAATTTAAAACTTAAAAGTCAAAATAAAACTGTTGAATATGATTTACATCATTTTATCTACGTGTAAAAAATTATGAAATTTGAACTTTGTTTTGGTTGTCATTAAAAACTTGTAAAATCGTACTAAGGTGGATAATTGATTCACATAAAAACAAAACTTAAATGTGACAATTCGATGTTTATGATTTAAAGTTTGAGTTATTAACGTTTTAAAAATGAAGACATGGTGGATGCATACAGAGGCATTTGAACCCTCCTCTTTTATCTATTTAGTATGAAATAATTATTGATGGTTGTCACATATTTTTTATCAAATCGAAACTTATTTTGATAGCTGCTGATAGTTGTCTTAATCATTATCTTTTGAACCTATATTATTATAAATGAAACTTTATAAAATGAGTTTACAGGTGATATATTATCCAGTTTCGATGCTTACACAATTTTAACCAAACAAACTTAATGTGCAAAATATATCTTTAAGGTAATAATTAAAGTGATTTTTAAAATATGTAAATTTGAGGTAGTGATGCAAATTATTTCATATACTTTTGCTGGAGATCGGCTCGTAAAAAAGCCATATTATGCACACTCGATTATGGCGAGTCCGAATCTGCTGTGATTCCGAGAGATCGCAGGATCCTAAAATTCCGAAATCAACCATTCAAACTTTGCCGTGCACGAATTTCGAAAACGTTCTCGGAAAAGTACTTTTTCATGCACGTATCTTGAGAAAGATCAACAATTGAGATCGGAATCGCAGGTTGTAACGCTTCTCAACATGGGTATGATTTAATTTTTATAAGATCCAATTTAGAAAATGATAAATAGGAATTAAATTAATAATCAACAATTTATAGGAATAAAAATATAGTAAATAATAAAAATGAGAAGAAATGACGATTCGTTTTAGCAAAATATATTTAATAGATGTCAAAAATCTTGTTTTAGCAAACTAAATTCAGCAAGGCCCAAACCTATATTCAGCCCATATCTCATAATATAAGCAACCCAATCTCTTCTCTCTTCTCATTCCTCTCCATTTTTCAATATTCTGTAAGTTTTTCTCCTTCTCTCTTTTTCTCTCTTTTTCCTTTTTGGCCGAAACTTCCCCTTGTTTCTCTTTGGCTGCCGCCGGCCCCAAACCACCCTCTCCTCCTTGTGGCCGCCGCACCCTCCTCCCTACCCACCCTCTTCATTGGCCGCAGCCCTCCTCTCTTCCTGCCGCCGAACCACCCCCTCCCTTGCCGCTGCCCTCCCCCTCTACCCCAACCGAAACCCCACCCTTTCCTCTCTCTCTACTCCCTCTTTCCTTCCTTTGGCTGCCGCTGACCGAAGGAAGCCTGGCCGAGACCTCTGCCCTCTCCCTCTCCCTTTCCCTTGGCCGGCCACCACAACCCTAGACCCGAAACTATGAGATGGAATCCAAAACCGAAAACCCTAGACCCAATAACCCAATTTGCATATTGAACCCTATTTTATTGTAAAATCTGTTTTAGTTATACATGAATCAAGGTTGTTACTCAATGTTAATTATCAAATTGAATTGGCGGGAAGAATCGAGGGTGGGAGTTTAGTTAATTTAATTGAATTGCGGGGAAATGAATCGAGACTTGTAGGTTAAAGTGAATTAAATACTGGTACCTGACCTTGAATGACAATTGCTATGAAATAAATGTAAATTGTGAATAGGGCTATAGGATTAAGAATTTCTTTACGAATGTCATGCGAAATTTAGGTTATTAAATTAAATAGAAATCCTGTAGATTAAGTAGAAATAAGAACCTAATTAAGTGTATTTAAAACCTAGGAGTAAATCACGCGACGCTAGAAGACGCTGAGAATACGCAAGGTCCCAACTCACGCACAACAGCAGTTACTGAGAATACAGGTGCGGGTTCCTGGTCTTTTTACAAATAATAAGAAATGCGTGGATTAAGGTAGGTAATCCTTTTTCCCAACCTGGTAGATGAACTGCATGTTGAGAATGTCGAATTCTCTTTTGTTTTGTGTAGAATTGCATGTTAGGAACTTTTTGGATGCATTGATTTGAACTGACAGGATAGTGTGAATGTGAACAAGGAAAGCTTTTAATGAACTGTTTTTAAATTGGGGCCGTCCCTGTGTGGCGGTTCTGCATGTGTTTTCGAAAATCGGATCGTCCGTGTGTGGCGATCCGCCGGTTGGGTCCCCGCAACGACCCTTCCAGATTCGTCCTCGTGTGGCGACTCTTTGGGCTATCCTGCATGGGCATGGGTTCCCAGAGAGAAAGGCCGGATTATCCGTGTGTGGTGATCCGGAGTAAGAACAGAACAGAACAGAACAGCTCGTCCTCGTGTGACGACTCTCTAAGTTTTCATGTACGGGCATGGATTCCCAAGGGAGAAAGGCCGGATTGTCCGTGTGTGGCGAACCCGGAGTGTGAGAATTTTAAAGAGAAACATGAACAGAACTGAGAATGTTTTGAAAGGATTGCATGTCCGAATTGATAGGAAAATTGGGGGTTATTTCAAAACCTTTACTTTTATGTTATTAGGGTATTTAATGCATTCATTTGTAAAAGCACTGGGCTGGAACTAAATCCCGCACTGAGAGATAGTTCGATTCTCTCACCCATTTTGTTTCCACTTTTATGTGGGTTCCAGGAACTGAAGCGGAGTTCCTAGAGGAAGGACGCGAGTGAGAAAACTAGCGGGAGTTATTTACCTAGCCACTATTTATTTAGTTTCTGTTGTATGAACAAAATACTGTACAGACGTGGCAGTGAATGTTTGAATTGCCATGTCTGACGTGTTTTTTCCCTTTCGATTTGTGTGTGGAACTCATTTATTTACAATAAAGTGGCTTGTTTGGATTTATTATTGATAATGTATGTGATGTGCTAATCGCCTTGCGCGTAAATGCGCGGCGGGTTGTCCGGGGGTGTGACACAGGTCCTGTGATTCCCCAGAATCGCAGGTCCTGTGATTATTAACCAAGTTATTAAAACATGTAGGATCCAAACGGAAAGCTACACAATTGCAACCGACGGCATTACTAATTAAAGCCTTACATCACATGCGCAATGGTAGATTTCATCTTTTTGTTTTCTTCTTCTTTTTCTTAACGAAGAGATGGTAAGTTTCCCGATATTTTTATTAATACCCAAAAAAAAACAAATTATCAAATCTGCTCCCACCCCAAATTTATTTTTATTTCTACCCTAACCGCCCGTTCACTGGGCGGTCCAGTTTTCCTACCTGACCGCCCAGTAGCCGGGCGGTCCACTCATCACAGCTGACCGCCCAGGTGCTGGGCGGTCCACTGTTTTTTTTTTTATAAGGTTTTATGTTTTAATTTGTTTGAATGTTTTATATTAATTTGTTAATGTTTTATATTAAATTGTTGTAATGATTTGTTTGAATGTTTTACATTTATTATGATATATATTTATTATTTGTTGACGATTATTTTTATATGTTATGTAATTGTGTAGTTTTAATATAATTGATAAGTTTTATATTAAGTTTGTTAATGTTTAAATGTTTCTAAAAGGTAATCTAAATAGTAAGTATAAACAACAAAAGTAGGTAATCTAAATGGTAAGTCTAAACATGAAACATAACAGTCCAAACATGAAATATAATAATCCAAACTAAAATACTAGAAACCTATCAAACTAAAAAAAATATAAAAATCCTAACGGCGACGACGAGGGCGAGGTCCGGAGAGCTCCAATCTAGTAGGTGCATGGCGGTCCCTCTGCGAAGGCGGACGCCTCTGATGAACCTCATCCACCTGCATGTCATTGTGTACGGCCTCGCGCGCCCGTGGGTCCGCCCCCAGGTGTAATGCATGCTCCCCATGTATCCCCGCCTGTGTACGCAACACCCACGGATCGCCCTCCCAAGTAGGAGGATACGTGGCCGGAGGCGGTGTGCCAAATATAGCAGAGGCAAAGCCATCTGCAGTCTGTGCCCCACTCCCACTGGCCTCGCCGTCGTGCTGTCTGGGCTCCATATACTGCGGTCGGTGGGAGCTAGCTGGCTCCCATCCGCCCTCATCTGGAGCTAGGTCATCCAAAGAGAAAACGGCGGCGGCGGCGGCGGCAGCTTCATCCTGTATGTAAACAATGTTAAATTAAAGACATAGAAGTAACGAGTAAATTAATTAAATAATGAACTTTTGCTACCTCGGTATGCTGCACTGGAACTCCATGCTCGTTGTAGTACGCGTTCCACGCGTTGTTGTTCAACACCCATTGGTGGATCGCCCAACCCGAGTCATCATCTGCAGAAATGAAGATAAATTAATAATAATGATCTTTTAAAGAGACGCTTAATAATGATCATTTGTATGACATATTATTACCTGTAGGAGGTGGCGGCATCTCATCAGCGTAGATAGGGGCTCTAGGCTGCTCCGGATCTGGTGGTGGGGCCTTTATCTCGCGCCAATTGATGTCCTCCCCGGCATCGTGCAACATACCAACGAGGCACCCGCCCCAGCCAAAGTCCTCAACGATCGGTGCACTGTGTTGGAGCATTTGACATCCTATCGCTCTCCAACTTTTTCTCGCCATGCACACCAAGCTGTATTTTCATTATTATTATTAGAAGATGAATAAATAACTATAATTTTTTAAGCATGTCAGTTTCATTTAAACATACCGAACGAGCATGGATCGGGCCGAAAGGCAAGTAAGTCCTAGATCCGTCACCCGTGAGTCTCCGTCGAAGAGCATCACCATAGTCCCCCTGTAGATCAACCATCGGCATGCACCATCTCTGGTACCAGACTAAATATCGCAATCTCCAAGGCCCGACCGGCATAGGGCATCTGGAGCTGGAGGCGGGGTCCAAAAGTGAAACTGGGGTGATGAAGCACGCTGGTAATGCTCCAAGAAACACGTGGTCCAGTCGACTTTGGGCTTGTTGTGTTTAGTGCTGCAATATAAATTAATTAGTAACGTGTATTCCTGCAATACAAATAATAAAATAGTCAAACAATAAGGCAGTGGGTAGTTACCTGTGCAGCTGGGTGGTCTGCTGCTCGCCCAACTCTGGAAAATCAGGGACATAGGCATCCAAGCCAAACTGACGGGGCACTCGATCAGGATAGTGATACTCAACTATCCAGAAGCATACGCACCGCCCCCGATAAAACGAGAGATATCTCTGCTCTAATGTCAGCTGGCACAGAAGGCCCCGATCGTAGAACAGACGATAGGGGTACCAGGTGATGCTCGCCTCGTGAAGCATCTGGAGCTGACCCCGGACATACGAAATCCCCACGGACCTCCCCCTGCCCGTGTCCTCGTATGTGTGGGGAGTACCCCAAATGGCACCGTACCCCGGACGTCTCTCGGGGTCATCTCCCATCCATAACCCCGCCTGAGCTGGAGGAACAGGCCGACACACCGGTATATGCGACCAGGACCACTGCTGGAGTAGAAGAAGCGGTCCGACAATCTGCTTGTTCGTCGCCTAAATTTTGGACATGCGGTGCATTTCTGGTAAATATGGAACCTTAATATTTGTAATAAAAAAATTAAAATATTTGTTCAAACTTACCAGACAAGCATGACACAAGCCCCGGTATAAGTGGGCAAGCACGGCCACCCCAATTCCACTTCGACGGCCGCTGAATGTCCCTCAGCAGAGAGAGGAACATAATCGAGACTGCGTCACCGCTGGAATCGACAAACATGACGCTGCCACATAAATCCATGACAAACGCCCTCACGTACCTGCAATATAAATTAGAGACATAAATAACTACATTTTTTTGTTGAATCCATAACATATTTTAATTTGCAACTGTTTGTGATTACCTCAGAACGGCCCGCTCGTCACGTGTATCGGGGGTGATCCTACGCCGGTGGAAGTAACTGCGGAGCGCCGCAAGACTAATGCAGTATTTGGAATACCGGCACTCCTCCTCCTCCTCTCCTTCTTCTTCTTCTTCTTCTTCTTCTTCTTCTTCTTCTTCTTCTGCAAGTCCGTCGGAGCGGCCCCCAGCAGCTCCGGTATCATGTGCATCAGGTCTGGATGGTCTGAGACACCACCGATGGGGTCGCCGTCTATCCGTAAACCCCACAAGGCGCTGACATCACCTAGTGTGACTGTCATCTCCCCAACCGGAAGGTGAAATGTATGCGTCTCCGGTCGCCATCTCTCCACCAGACCGCAAACGAGAGCCTGGTCAATATCACAGTGAGGCATGGTGGCCAACTGATACAACCCGAGACGCATGATGCACTGCTCCATCAATGGGTGACGGACGTATGGTATCTCGGGGGTGCGATGCCTCACTATCAACATCGTCGTGTCCTGCATTTTACAATGATTTCAATATAAACGTATAATTATACAATATTAAATAATGCTATTTAAATTAGGAATACAAAACCAACGTACCTCCATAGATGCAAGTGAGACACGGTGACTGACATGTGGGGTCCACAGAAGAGGACTAAATGTGTCAGGATGGTGAGGGGGATAATCTCCAAAGGGAGCATCTGCACTGGACGTCTCTGCACCGGATGCCTCTGCACTGGATGCCGCTGCACCGGATGCCTCTACACCAGAATCATGTGAACTCTCCCCCGTCTCCAGAGGGGCATCCCATGCACGTCCCCGTCTAGTTCTGACCATACTACATTTCAATAAACAGAAGATTCTATCTTATAAATCCTGATTTATAAACTCTAACTCATAAAGCCTAAATTTTGTCAACCCTAAACCCTAATTTAAACAATTCAACCCTAAACCCTAATTTAACAATTCAACCCTAAACCCTAATTTAACAATTCAACCCGATTTAACAATTCAACCCTAAACCCTAATTTAACAATTCAACCCTAAACCCAAATTTAACCATTCAACCCAAATTTAACAATTCAACCATAATTTAACAATTCAACCATAATTTAACAAATTCAACCCTAAACCCAAATTTAACAATTCAACCCTAATTTATCAATTCAACCCTAAATCCAAATTTAACAATTCAACCCTAATTTAACAATTCAACCCAAATTTAACAATTCAACCCTAATTTAACAATTCAATCCTAAACTCAAATTTAACAATTCAACCCTAAACCCTAATTTAACAATTCAACCCTAATTAGAACAATTCAACCCTAAATCCTAATTTAACAATTCAACCCTAAATTTGGAAACCTTAATTTTGAGCAATTCAATCGTGTCGGGAAAATCAACAACCCGCACAAGATAATTAACAATTCAATTCTACCAATCGTTCCAATGCCAATACAAGATACAAAATATAAATTAAAAAAATTATTTAGAAACTTACTCGAAAATAATCGGATTGTCCGAGATTGCCGAAAATTAGGGTTCGGGTGAGAGAGAGAGAGAGGAAGAGGGAAAGGAAGAGAGAGAGAGGGTGGCAGATTTGAAGAGAGAGAGGAAGAGAGGGAGAGAGAGAGGAAGAGAGAGAGAGAGAGAGAGAGAGAGGAAGAGAGGGAGAGAGGAAGAGAGGAGAGAGAGAGGGACAGTGGCTGGTTTCGGGCGGCGGGGCGGCGGCGACGCGGGGCGGCGGGGAGGCAGAGAAGAAGAGAGAGAGAGATGGGCGGTTCAGTGGGGGGGTCGGCCGCTTTTAAAAAAAAAAAAAACAGTGGACCGCCCAGCACCTGGGCGGTCAGCTGTGATGAGTGGACCGCCCGGCTACTGGGCGGTCAGGTAGGGAAACTGGACCGCCCAGTGAACGGGCGGTTAGGGTAGAAATAAAAATAAATTTGGGGTGGGAGCAGATTTGATAATTTGTTTTTTTTTGGGGTATTAATAAAAATATCGGGTAAATTTCAGTTGTTAAGGGGTAGCAATGTGTCATCAAGGGTAAATTTTTTTAGAAACCATAAATAATTTTTTTTTTACCAAATCAACTTAATTGTTTTAGTTTTTACAAAAACCATGAGAACCGAGATACTAATTTGGCCTGAAATTTTTTTTTTGGGACCGAATTGTCATTTCGGTCAGAGCTATTTTCACATATTTTGAAAAAAAAAATGAATGTACTTGTTGAGGTAAAACTTGTGAAAATACATCAGAATCGAAATGACAATTTGGTTCAGAAAAGAAAATACTTCGGATAGAAATGGCATATTGGTTTTATGGTTTTTGTAAAAATTTTGGTTTGGTAAATTTTTTTTTATTTGTGGTTTCTAAATAAAATTCTATCAAGGGGGTGGGGATTGTAAATTTGTAATAGTCCTTGATTGCTTTGCACGTGGATGGGGGGCAACACGGGGACCTAGTTAAAGCAACACTGTCGCATTAAAAAAGCACAAGACTAAATTACAATAACCGTACAGTTCGGATCCTATTCCTACCATTAAAAGATCCAATAGGAACTTAAAAACTACGTGGAGTATTGTACGTAAATTGAACATTACGTAGTAATTGAGTGACTTTAGCATTAGATATTTTTTTAGGCTTAAAAGGACATAGTACCGTTCCCGTCTCCTACCTGTGGCCCCATTTGGTTATTACCTGTTGACAAATTCAGGTTTGTTTTTAGTACCTTTTTGGTTTAATCCTAATCACTTTTACTACTTTCTACTTTCTCAACTAGTCGGAAATATTAAAACATCGGAATTTCCACCAAGTAACATTTGATCTAGCATATTTGTTGATAGGATCAAATTCTCATAATCTATCTTAATCTATCTTAATTTTATTTTTTGTAGAGACAATTAGTTTAAACACACATTGCTCCCAAATGTTACTCATAATGCAGTAATTAATATAAATACTTAAAATTCTTATTATACCTAGCTAAAAAAATATTTTATTCTAATATATAGAAAATTACGTATAAACATACAAATTATAAAATTAAATGAAAATCAGTTGATCTCTATTTTTTCTTAGTGGTTTTTCCACTGTGTGTACCGAAACGCTTCAGATGTTCTTCAATATAAAATATTTTTGAATTAAATACTTGGTAATTTGACATCAAACTTACTCTCGCTAGTATCCAAGATTTATTTAATGAATTTGTTTTAAATAATAATAATCATGTCTTTCAAAAAAAAAATTATTGAAGCCATAATTTTATTAAGATTTTTTTTTTTTTTACAAGTGTACAAGATAGAATTACACATTACGGAGATCTTATTGTTCCTCTTTTATTAAATTATCTATTATAATAATTTAGAGGGTCTATTCAGCAAATTTATGAAATAGTAGAAGAGTGGAAAAGAAAATAGGCTTCTATTCCGTACAATTTCAATTATGTTCGGCATGTTTGGAATAGTGAAAAGTGAAATTGAGCCGATTCTAACATGTGAAAAATTCACTCTTTCCAATTCCACCTTGATCACTCAAAAGAGAGCAATGTTTCTTTTAATATTTATAAACTCGTAAATGCTATTGGTTCGGACTGCAAGCGCACAATCCTATCGAGTAGTATATTCGAGGTCGATCCACAGGGAATATTGGTTCAATGCTTTGAGCGATCGAATCACAATCTTTCGAAAGGCTAGACGAAATCTGTAAATTGAGAGATGTTGTTGTGATCAATGTAAATAAGGAAGCAATTAAAAATAATTAAAATAAAGATAGAGATGAGAATTCCTAGAGTTTCGGCACACCATTGCCACTCAATCCGCCTTGACAATATATGTCTGCTGCGTCTGATTTCCTGTTGTTGTTTAATAAAAGACACCACATAGGTCACTGCGATTTATGTTACGCAAGAATGACAGATCTTTCACCGAGATTCTACATAGGACACTGCGATTTACTTTACGCAAATGTCTGATCTCTCAAATACCCCAAATTACTACACAGATCACTGCGATTTACTTTACGCAAGTGATAGAATTTGGTACGCGTTTTGTTTGTCTGGTTTATGGTTTCCCCGCTAAGGTTTTCTTCACATAAACCTAATAGATCTCAACGAGGCTAATTCATACAAATAGTTTCTCTTACCATTAAAGTACTGTCACTACTCTAACGGATTCAAACTAGATCATTGAAGTTGGATGAAGAGATAGTAAATCACAAAAGCATTTTGTTCCAACAACAAGAAATCATAATCAACATAAATATATATATCAAAATATCAAGAGTAACAAGGTTTACTGCCTAGCCCTAAGAAAAGAAACTTAGCCGCGGAACGACATTGTTACAAGCATTCCTCTCTTCTCACTTTAATCAAATCTAACCCTAATTACAAAGATGATTATTCCTTCTACCCAGGGGCCTTATATAGGAGTGGAGGGACGTGTAGAGGTTGAGTAGGGGCTAAGAAATTGATCTGGAAACAGCTGTCGGCAGTTATTCCCAAGAGATGCCTTCGGATACGGGCCGTATCAGGTGATACGGTCCGTATTAGGTCCTTGACGGTTAGGGTTTAATGCTTCCAGCGCTATCTCCTGGTCTGTGCTAGGCCTGGTCCGTATTAGGCAATACGGACCGTAACAGAGACTTAGTCGATGAGCGTCGCTGATCCGATTGACCTGATTCTAGCTCCATTTGATGTAAAATAGTCCCAAAACCTGTTTTCTGCAATAAAATATAAAGAAGGGTGACAGTAGCCTTTTTCTCTAATAAAGTAAACATAAGTGTGAGAAAATATGCAAAACCTAAGCCAAAATCCTACGTAAATCATCGTTATTTTGACTCTGATCACACCTCTACTCAGAGGCGGATCCAGGATTTTCGTCAGGGTAGGGCAAGAAAGAAGCTAATCGGATTCAAATCTAATAGAAAACATAATTTGTATGAAAAAAAATAGGATTTTTTTTGTAAAATGGTAATTTGTAAAAAATAAAATACAATCATTAAAAATTAAACTATTACATTAAATATTGGTTAATTTGAATGAATGACAAAGTAATTCCAAACTTTTGAATTGAAAATCAACATATTGGCTAAAATTTAAACATAAAACTTATAAATAAATTTGAAATAAGGAACGGCCCAATATAGTAACCAAACTTCAGCCCAACAATTGAATCTCAAATATTAGTCCCACACTGTCAGTTTCTCCTCCCCATCTTCTTTCTTTCTATCGACAAGACAGAATCCCTTTCATTTCTACTCAATTTTCTAATTTCACTGCTTTTTTGTACAAAAATCAAACGATTCAGTAATTTTCGGAACTATACTCTTAACAGTCAGCAAGGTAGGGCATTTAATTTTTTCAGAGTGGGGCAAGAGTTCAAAATCCAGTACTCTAACAACTGTTTTCGAAAATTCAAGGTAGAGCACTTGTCCACCCCTGGCTTAATGTGGATCCGCCCCTGCCTCTACTATGGAATAATGGGATGGAATAGAGATGAGCTAAATTGAAAAAGAAAAGAATTTGATTGCACATTTTCATCTCAATTCCACTTTTTTACTTTTTCTCTATTCCATTTGATTCCACTCACATTCAGTTTCTATTTCATTACAATTCCTCATTTTTTTTCTCCATTCCATCACAATTTCTTTGTGCGGAATAAGACCAATAAATATTTAACCAGGAAATATTTTTGAACTGAATTGGTAGAGAGCCGTAGAAAATTGGACGTAGACATGGGCAGTGTTTTTTTTTCTCCGTATTAAATGTTCCAAACTTCGCTGTTATGTCGGAATTACAGCCATTAAATAAGAAAGAAGTGGTAGAGCCCACACGCTGTCCTGCTCCTTACTTTTCCTTTTCTTCTATTTTTTCACTCACCGTACAAGCCCGGACTACGGAATCGAGAAGGACACGTGTCCTTTATTTATCTCGCTATCGTGCGAGCGCCACAATAAACCGCCAATTTCTCGTAATCGGTTGTCTCCGCTAGAAATAACAGTTCCGTAAGTCTGTATTGCTAATTTTGTGAACTTCCGTGTGGCCATTTGCAATACTAATGGATTGGCATGAGGACCATAGTGACAAATCTAAAGTTTGGATTCGGTTCGGCGAGGTAAAAATTTCGTGATTCAGGTATAATTCGGGAATGATTCGGTACAACAAAAAAGCAAAAAAAAAATCCCAAAAAAACCGTTAAAAAAAATTTGAAAAAAAAATTCAGAAAAGGTTTTTTTCAAGTTTTTATCGCGAATAATTCGTCAACTCGCGTTTTATATGCGTTTTATTCGCGAATAAAAAGTATTATACGTTTTTCTGCGTTTTATTCGAAGTTCGGTTCGGTTACGTCGAAAAAACAAATTATACGCGAATTATGTCACTATGATGAGGACTAATGAATTAGGCAATCCTTTATCCTTATTATAGATCTATCATTCAATTGCACTGAATCATATTTTTCTTGATTTTCTTGAAATATAGAATTTATAATTTACAATAGTTATGAAAAAAATATACTTTAAGAAATAAATGGACTTGACATTTACTAGATTTATCATTACTTGAATAAGGTTAATTGATATCAAAGTCAACAATACTGATCAGAATTTTTTTTTTTTAAATAAAAAAGCCACATCAGAATTATAGCCACTATCATAATAACAAGATTCATGATTATTTTGTTATTTATTCGAATTTCGATAGCAAACGAACAAATCGATGTTTTAATTTGTGAATCATGTGAATTGCAAATTGTTTGGGGAAAAAAGTAAATTTTTGTGAATAAATCCTGGAACTTTTTTAATAAATCATAATTAAATTTTTTTTTTACGAAACCAACATGATTATTTTTTTTTTACAAAAATTATAAGAACCGAAATGTCATTTCGGTCCATTAATTTTTTTTATTCCGGACCGAAATGTCATTTCGGTCCGGTCCGGTCTCCTTTTTGGATTTTCTGTGGAACTGGTTTCACAAGTTTTCATATGAGCTGCCACAGTTTTCTTTTATAAATAATACGAGTTTTGTGTCTATATTATGCAAACTTTTGTATGTTTAAAAAATATCATATTTTATTAATATATTATTTATATTACAAAAAAACAAATCATTTTTTAATTATATCCTATTTATGAATTTCAAGACATTGCCGAATTATTCCTAAATGTTGAACTTGTTACTGCGGTCGCTATCCAATATTCTAGTATATATAGAAATGACATTATTCATTGCTAGTAAGAGCATCTACATCTCTGGTACTATTAGAGTTTCTAATCTAGTTTCAGGGATGTGGGAGAGTTTCTTATTTATAAACTATGTAGTAAAGTTTCTTATTAAGAAACTGTTTATAAACTCCATACTGATCAAATGATTGGCTCAAATTATTTCTGCTTTTTAATTTGTTGCTGACATGGCTTAATAAAAACTTTAAAATTAATTTCAAAAATGTGAGAGTTAGAAATTTTAGAGACCTTAATTTTTAAAAAGATATTAATAAATATTTAGGAATTCATTTGAGTTACTGGATGTAAATGCTCTAATACTGGTAAAATTAAATTCTTGAACAAATAAGAAAAAGGAAATTATTCAGATATACAAAAAGCACTAGTAACGGCATTGCTCTATGCCCACAATTTATCCAGAAACCACCAACTTCCATGCTATTACTTTCTTCCATGTACTCCAGTTGTCCTCTTCCTCTCCTCTGTACCTTCTCTCTCTTCCCACAAACAAATAGCAACCTCCACTCACTACAACCCACTAATCCTCTCCTCCCCAACTGTAACCCTAACCCTAGCACTAGCACTAATGAAGCTCCAGATCTGCTACGCTTCGAGAGTAACCCACGCAACCCGCCACACTCCCGCCCCGAGCAAGGTCCCGCCAGGTCACGTGCCAGTCCGCGTGGGAGAGGCCATGGAGCCGCCGGAGCGGTTCACTATACAAGTCGAGATGCTGAACCGGCCGATTTTTGTCGGACTGCTCGACCGAACGGCTCAAGAGCTTGGGTATCAACAAGCTGGCGCACTCCGGATCCTGTGTGCCGTGTCGATCTTTCGCCGCCTTCTTCTCTCCCTCTCCTCTGGCGGAGATGGCGGTGCCCTCGCAGCCGAGATCCTCTCCGGCGAGCTACATCAAAATTAGGGTTTTGTTCGCCCCATTTCTCTTGAAAATTTGTCTCCCTTTATTTTTTATGTGGAGGATGTCTTTTTGTTTTGTTTTGTTTTTATTTTGTTCTGAACATTAGAATATTAGATATAGCAGTATAGGTTTTGCATTGCGTATTTACCCGAAAAATGTTGGTATTTGCGTTCTATTTTTTTTCATTTAATTCTAGTAATTTGGAAAGATGACGGTTACTAGGCAGTGTAGGCAAAATGAAGGAACGAATAATGTGGAAGCACCGAACAAATGAGATGCAGAGAAATTGAAGAAAACCTTTTCAAGCTTGAAGCTTTAATATGACTTTAAACAAAATGAGATGCAGAGAAATTGAAGAAAACTTCTAGAGCTTGGACAAGATTTATTTCTTGCTTAATTATAGTCAGAGACAGATCTTACAAACTAAGGGATCTTAATGTTTAGTCCTCTCTATAATTATAATTTTTTTAATTATGTATATTGAAACTTAATCAAATTTTATTGTCTGAAGTTCTTATACAATTTTCGCTCATAAAATGTTAATATATGTTTGTATTATAGTGATTAGAATTTCACTTTATAGTTGACTTGGTTCAAATCCCAAATATCATATTATGTATTTTACGTTTCAGCCTTCTAAATCTAATTTTCTAATTCTTTCAAAACTATTTTTGAAAGAGTATATTAATTTTGGAAGTGAGATGGGTTTTGACCTATCAAAATTAATAGATTTTGAACACTAGAGTAGAGCAAAGAAGAAATGGAGGTCAATTTAATTTTTTTTTTTTGGGTACTTTTAGACAATTTTTTTTAGTTTAGAGTAAAATGCTACTAATACTGTTTTGCAGTATGAAAATTTTATATGATTGATTACATTCATGTTTGACCCTCTAACAAGAAAGGGAGCCAAAATTGAAGGAATGCTGCTGTAATAATTGATTGTACTGTGAAAGCAATCCCAATTGGTTTTGTGTACAACTCAAATTGATTTTGTAACAAATTAAAAGAAAATATATCAATATCAAAACACCAATTTTGTTTGTACATACTGATAAAGCTTGCAGTTATAGCATCTCTTTGAGGAGAGCAGCTTGGGTCCGATGCCCATGGGACCCAAAGTGGATTCGATGGGCTTGATGACCGTCCGATCTGCTTTAAGATTCACGTCAGAACTTTCGCGTCTGTTTTAATTTAAGTGTGCACAAATCATGAAGCATATCGGACGGTCATCGAGCCCATCGAACCCACTTTGGGTCCGATGGGTACGGACCCAAGCTGCTCTCCTCTTTGAGTGTGGAGTTTTGCAATTCTAGAAGGTATGGGAGGGAGCTTTTCTCTCATGTACTAAAATTTTGTTATATTCTTCTTCTTCTTCTTTTTTTCTCTTTCCAATATGGTGTCCATTTGCGAGGCTTGATACAGTTTCGACAAAAATGATAAAGTGATGGCAACAAATCTATAGCCGATAGTGTGGCTTTAACGGTCAGCTATAGCAATTATAATTTTTTGAAAAAAATATTTTCAATCTAGTAATATCTTTATGAAAGCTATAGTAAACTATTGTTTGAAAATAGAATTTTTATTAATATTACGATTAACATTATCAACATAAACTTTTGTAAATAGATCCCAAACAATTTGTATTCACAAATTGCAGCGGGCGAGTTAACCAGCAACCAAAGCACTCGCATAGAGGTGACAACGAGCTGGCTCGGTCCGAGCTAGGTCCTAGCTCAGCTTGTTAATTATAGACCGAACTATAGCCGAGCGAGCTGGACCTAGGATATCCGAGCTAAAATTAATCTCAACTTGAAATCGTGACAAGCCAGCCCGAGCTAGCTCGCGAGCTGGCTCGCTGGGTCTGACTAGATATTGTTTTAAGAAGAAAATAAATTTTACAAACTTTTTGGATCGAGCTGAACCGAGCTAGACAGTATAAAATGCACACAAATTTATATAAATTCACAAATTGATGCCTATCTGAGCTAGCTCGTGAGTTGGCGAACAAGCTAGCCCCAGCTTGAACTCGTTAATTCTGGACCGAGCTAGTGACGAGCTGGCTCGTTAACAACTCTGTCCAGTAACGAGCGATCTGTTAGCGAGCGAGTCATGTGCTAGTCACGATCGAGCCATGAGCTACGAGCTTTTTGCCACCCCTACACTCGCATGACTCATGAGTTAAAAAGCCCATCGGCCATGCATTTGTACCAAGCTGTGGCCCACTCTCATGAGTTAAAAAGCCCATCGGCCATGCATTTGTACCAAGCTGTGGCCCACTCTCATGAGTTAAAAAGCCCATTGGCCCAGCAATTTGTAACAAGCTGTGGCCCAAATGTCTCATAAATCAGAGTCCGTATCCTCTGAGATATCTCAAACTTTGAGTGGATTTAAACGGTGCCTATTTGAAATGGAGGGGGCCAGTTAATGTACTTTGAGATTCGTGCAGAAAGAATTTTAATGGTTCAGATTTTTCACAGAATCACTCAAAGTTTGAGATATTTTAGAGGATGCGAATTCCATAAATCAGAGTCTGTATCCTGTGGTATCATATCCTGTCCAATGAGCTGAGATTAAGTCCCAATCGAGCGATCGGAATTTGATGTCTATTTAAACATAGCGGTATTTTTGAGATTTGTGCTATAATTGAAGAACAGTTTGAATTTAGTAATTGAATGCCCGGTACCGGAGTGATCTGAATTCCATAAATCAGGGGTCTGTGTCATGCATTTCCTGAGCAAAATATTGCAAAGGAGGGAAGGAATACGTTGATAACAACATTTTTTAATGACCATGAAAACTAATAAAATAATCTTCAAAATAAGAAAATGAATTCTATATGTATTTTTTTAAGTTAGATAAATTATGTATTAGATTTGGTACAATTTAACGATAATTTGATCACCAATGAAATGTCATTAAGCCCAAACAATTCAAATTTGGAACATTTTTTTGTTAAGCCCCTTTTAGCTGTAAAGCCTGGTTTGACTTATTTTGGTAATTTGCAGTACAAATTTCACTGGACTTTGGATTGTTAGTTTCACGTTGGAACCAGTCAAATTAATTTGAACCGTCGGATTAAAACAGAATGTCCAAATCTGTTTTAGTCAGCCTAAGAAAAAAATTATATAACTAAAAAGGAAACCAACTCGTAAAGCCTCGGAGTATGCTTCAATTGGGAAAGTTTGGATGAGAAGCAGATCCACAATTCCTTCGAGTATGCAGCAATGAGAAGAAAGAGAAAATTGGGATGTTGCTATGATATTGGGATGCACTCAGACTTCTTTACCTATATTATATTTGGGTATGCCCTTAACACTTAAAAATCCGACCCGTCTTGATTTTGTGCCACTGTTGGAAAAAGTACGTCATAGGGTTGAGGGATGGCAGGGCAAGCTTTTGTCGAAAGGGGGTAGGCTAATACTCATCAAGTCGGTGCTAGCCAGCCTTCCTATTTATCTTATGACTTCATTTTTTATACCAAAGTGGGTCATTAAGAATATTGAGCAGATATGTCGCAACTTTTTATGGGGTAAGATGGAAGGCCAAGGGAGAGGAGTACACCTCATTAATTGGGAAATTGCCTGCTACCCTGTGGCTTATGGGGGGTTAGGTATTCCGAATTTGAGCCTACGAAATACGGCTTTGCTTTTGAGGTGGTGGTGGAAATTACACTATGACAAAGATTGTCTTTGGTCCAATGTTGCAAGGAAATTGAGGGGATTGAATACGGGCATGTTAGGCCCCTCGGTTTGGATGTGTAATGGCTCATTCTTTTGGAATCAACTGGTAAGAATCAACCCGTTATTTCAATGGAGTGTTCTTTGGTCAGTGGGCAATGGCCGGTCAGTCTCATATTGGTACGATTCCTGGAGTGGGATCCCGATTAGAAAGATGAAAAATTCAGGTCCAAGGCCAAGGCAACATATTATCTCTTTAAGGGACATGATTGCAAAATGGCCAGTGGTAATACCAGTACCGGTCCACCAAATACCGGAGTTTACTGAACAGGAAGATTTGCTGGTTTGGAGATGGAGTACCGATGGAATTTACTCAGCTGCTTCTTTCTATAAATTGCAGTCGGTAGCTGGAAAGGTGAGATGGCGGTACTGTTATTTGTGGCGTTCTTTTGCTCCTCTAAAGGTCAAGTTTTTTATCTTCCTCTTACTCCATAACCGATTGCTTACACATGACAATATGCTCACAAGAGGTATGCATGTTGAAGCTGAGTGTGCTATGTGCTCTGAGTGCTCATTTGAGACAATTTTTCATGTTTTAATCAAGTGTCAGTATGCGACTCAAGTTTGGGATGGTATGGGACAGATCATTCATAAATCTGATTCGATGTTGGAAACGTTGGATAGGTCCTGGTTACAATACAGGCTCTACTCGCAAGAAGGTAAGAGGATATGGGCAACTCGGTTTATGAGTGTGCTATGGGGAATCTGGAAGCAGCGAAATGAGTATATCTTTCGAGGGAAAAGAATGCCACCACAGCTGCTCGCGGGGAAAATCAAAGAGGAAACAGAGCTATGGCTTAAATACTGCAAGGGGAGCAAAGTTGTAAGTGGAGAAGATGTGAGAAGAAGTTCAATCTAATGTAATTTGAGTGTTGACAGTAGGAGTGAGTTGTAAACAATTTTATATTTTTTCTGTTTAACTTGGTAGCGTTACCAAGTCTTTCAAAAAAAAAAAAAGAGAAGAAAGATAAAATAAAATAGAGTGTCAGAGTCTCACACCTCAATCAAGGTATTATAGCCAGTGAAGGTTAAACAGTAGATAGAGATTATCTAGGGTTCATGTTTTCTATCATTCTTAATCATGCAAAATACAAGTTTCGACGTTAATCTATATCACATGCGACATTGTCACTGTCGCATACATCATGGATTGCCCCACAGCTACCCGCAGGGCATGCTAGGTGTTTGTTTATGCGATTTGAAAAGTTTTCCGATCTTGCAATTGGCTTTTGAGCTACCAAGACTAAAGTATTTTAGGTACACAATTATATTCTTTCCCTATACTACCCTATAGTTGAAATATCTCAAAGACCCTACCTAATCTAAGTGCTTTCTAATGTTGTTCCAACTAAGTCTAGTCTGTTCGTAAATGAACTAAAACCTACTCTAAGATACTTTTTATATTATCCTGCCAAGGGAGCCCACTGGGTTCTAACCCTAGTCTTTAAACCGTTGCTATGAATCATTAGCTTAGGCACTAGTACTTACATATTTGCCCCTCACACAATGACGCAATGACTATGTAACCTTATGGCATGTAGATTACTTTGGCATATAGTAGACAGAACTATGTATGCAAGGACGTATAAACAGATTAAAGTGCAAAAGAAATTTAAATCATAACGCAAAACAAAATATAAACATATACTAAAACATAATTAAGAATTCAAGTACAACCTTCATGAGAAGCTTAGCTTCTCATGCCCATGACAAAATAAAGAAAATAAAATAAATAGAACATAAATTACAACTCAATTAAAGATGCAATAATATCTATCTCTTTAGATGACGCCTTCTCTCTTGCTTGGCTTCCATTGACTATCATTCTCTATTTAAGTAACTCTCTAACATAACCGGCCTAATAATGAGGATTGCTAGTCTACAATTCTGGACTTGACACAATTAAACACGCACACTAAATCCTATTACAAGAGGGGTATTTATAGCCTTCCTAAACGAGAGGTGGAATAGTGGAAGTAGTGGGGGACGTGGGGTCCATCCATGATTGGATAGATGAAGTCAAAAATAACTTGGCTTTTCAGAAAATGCGTCATTCCAGAAGACCCATCTTGAAAATGCGTTCTTCTAGAAGGCTTATCAGAAGAGCCTATTTTAAGGACAATTCACGGATCGTGCGGCCTCAAAGTATGCCGCATGCGGCATAGAGGAGGCCGTGCGGCCTTTGGGTATGCCCCATGTGACATGGAGGATGTCACATGGGACAGACACTTAATCGTATTTTAGCCGTAGTTTGGTCATTCGGACTCTGATTGAGGTGATTCAAAGCTCGTTAAAAAGTAGACAACAAGATCTACAACTCTATATGGAGCTTTACCTCGGGATTGGTGTTTATTGATGCCTTGAAGTTCATACAAAGCAAGGAACTTTATTGGTCTTCATGACTTAGCTGTGCTACCATATGTGTCATATGTCGCGTAGACTTATGGACTTAGCTAATTCTTAGTTCTTCTACTCCATGTTGCGTGCCATATATTAGTAGATTTTCTTCATAATATCTTCATTTCGCATGTTGTGTATTTCGTGTGAGGTGTTGCATGCTCCATGTGATATTCTATTTTCGGCTCTTCAGAAATCACCTAAATATGACATTTTTGCTCTGTTTTTGTCTTAAAAATGCAACTTTCTCCAAAACCTGCCAAAATGACTCAAAAACACATATGCGTTAAATAAATTGGAAAAATGACTACTTTGCATTCGCTTTTCTTCATTTTCCGGAAGAAAAGATAGTGATTTTCACTATATGTTTTGGTGTCATCACTCTGCAATGATTATATCTTCATTTTCATACCTTGTATGTTTATAAGTAATTGTCTTTAAAGAGTGTTAGAGTTTCTAGGAAGATGCGAGAAATAAAAGAGAAACAAGAGACATAAATTTATGAAGAAGCTCAATTGTATTTTTTGACTTTATAATTACATAGAGTACAAATGAGATATATTTATAATAATATAAATCTCTATAAAGAGAAACTTTTAAATGACACCTCTTAAAATATCTTATACTAAATACTAAATTATTCTTCCTTAATATAGCCAGCCAAACATAGCCTACTATTCCTAACATCCTGCTAAATCAAGCCTGATGTAAATATATGATGAGATGAGAGACATACACAACAATCATCCCATTGACTTGAAATCTCATCCTGAAACAAAACCCCAAAATAAACTCCTAAAGCACATCATCAACTTGAATTTCAACTAACTTAGCATCGCCTGAAGAAGTATCATTCTCGATTGCTTTCTGTTTATTCTTGAGCTTAAAAGAGTCGACCTTGATGTGTCATTTCTTCCTACAATAGTTGTAAATTAGGTTCTTGTACTTAGAGCTTGAATATGTCGATGATAAAGTCAAGTTCTTCCCCTTTTCTCTCCCATCCTCATTGTCAACCTTGATACCAATTCCCTCATGTCATTGAGAAGTGAGGTATATAGTCTGAAATATATACCTTAACGGATGTACCTGTTGGTCCCAAAGGCACCTGAGTTGAATAAGGAGCCTTTAAAATTTAAAGTTAATTTAATATAACTATCGTGTGTTTGTTAACTTGGAGGAAACTCGAATAACGATAAACTAAGCAAGTGTAAGTAAAGTAAAATAGAAGAGTTAAGAGACACTTGACACGAGAGTTGTTTTCGGAGTTCGGCACTAACGCCTACGTCTCCGGGCCTTTCTTTACCCAATGAAAAAAGAGTACAAGGTGAGCCCTTACAAACCTTGGAAAGTCACACGGCCCGATGGTTCTCTACATTGGGCTCGTTTGTGATCTTTGGCCAAACACCTTACACACCTGCGCTCATTGAATGCCTTGGCATATGCCCTTTCGTTTGCCTCAGAAAGAAAGCCTTTTTTAACCGTTTTTTCTTTGTCTAGAACACCAACCTTAGTATTTATGCCCGTCCTTAAAAATCTACGTTGTAGATCTAGTTATTTCCTTCTCATGCCAACTCTCTACTTGCCTTGCATTGAAGACCCTCACGACTGCCTGAACTCCTCTGCCATTTGGCCTCCCTTGATTCGCTCTCCATATGTTATCCCAGTGCCAGTGTCTCCACGTCTCTTTTGTCGCCTCTATAATCGCCCCAATCGCTTTCTCTTTTTTGCGCTTCATCACGAACTCCCTTTTTTTTTTAAAAGACAATTCAAATAATTAGATTAATCGACTTTGAATCAACCTTTTGCTATTATATTAAGCAAGCTAACAAGTCTAGCATTCATATTTTAAGAAAGGGTATAGGGTAGTTGTCATTTTCATTATTTTATTTTAAAATTTTCTTTCCTTCATAATTTTTTTTTGTTTGTTCTCTTTCTTCTCCATCATCAGCAGTTCTCATTTCGGAACACCAACACTATATAACTAAGCAAGATTAATATAAAATAAAAACTAGACCCTGATTTATTTTCAGAAATATATATATATAGAGTATGGCTAAGTTGCTGCTGGCAGCATTTCGGCCAGCTGCTGCCGGGGGCTATATTTAGCCATATGATGTTCAAACAACAAATCCAAACCGTTAGATGTGATCTCTGTATTAAAATCTACTTGGAGACCAAATTTTGCATTTTTTGGAATTTTTTTACTATTTATTAAGCCACTTTGAAAATTGCTGATCCGGGTGAACAGTAAAAACAGTCTGGACCATATGATCTGGAATTTTCAAAGTGGCTTAATAAATAGTAAAAAAATTCCAAAAAATATAAAATTTGGTCTCCAAGTAGATTTTAATATAGAGATCACATCTAACGGTTTGGATTTGTTGTTTGAATATCAGTATGACAGATATGTACCCGGCAGCAGCTGGCCGAAATGCTGCCAGCAGCAAATTAGCCATACTATATATATATATATATATATATATATATATATATATATATATATATAGAGAGAGAGCAAAACTAGGGTGTGATGTGCTCACACCGTGAGCGCACCTCCTATAGAGCGCATTTTCAAAGTTCAAATAGTCGATTCGACTCTTCCAACGTGTTCTTCATATTAAAATGTGCTTGGAAACCAAATTTTACATTTTTTGGAAATTTTTTACTATTTTTTCAAAATCATTTGATTAAACTAAACAATAATTTTACATTTGAAAAACAAATGATTTTGAAAAAATAGTAAAAAATTTCCAAAAAATGTAAAATTTGGTTTCCAAGCACATTTTAATATGAAGAACACGTTGGAAGAGTCGAATCGACTATTTGAACTTTGAAAATGCGCTCTATAGGAGGTGCGCTCACGGTGTGAGCACATCACACTCTAGTTTTGCTCATATATATATATATGACAGTGCTACGGTGCTACGCGTAGCATAGAGGCCTCTGTGCTACGGCTCAATTTTTTAGTTTTCAAAATTCTAACGGTCGATCCGAACCTTTCAAATCCATATGAATATGTACTTGCAAACCAAATTTTACATTTTTTAGAATTTTTTTACTATTTATTAAGCCACTTTGAAAAAACACTAATTTGTATACAACAGTAAACTTTTCTGGACCATTGGATCAACGATTTTCAAAGTGGCTTAATAAATAGTTAAAAAATTCTAAAAAATATAAAATTTGGTTTGCAAGTACATATTCATATGGAGATCATGTTGAACGGTTCGGATCGACCGTTAGGATTTTGAAAACTAAAAAATTGAGCCGTAGCACGGAGGGGCTCTATGCATATTAGCAAAATCCTATATATATATATATATAATTGAGCTATGGTGAGACGTGGAGTAAAACAAGTTTGTACTCCATGGCACTATATTTCCATTTTGAAAATCCAAACAACCTATATGAACCGTTCAACATGTTCTCTATATTGAAATGTGCTTGGAAACCAAATTTTACATTGTTTGGAATTTTTTTACTATTTATTAAGCCACTTTGAAAATCGTTGATCCACTGTGAACAGTAAAAAACAGTAAAATTTTCTGGACCACCGGATCAGCGATTTTCAAAGTGGCAAATAATAAAAAAATTCCAAAAAATGTAAAATTTGGTTTCCAAGCACATTTCAATATAGAGAACATGTTGAACGATTCGGATCGGTTGTTTGAATTTTCAAAATGAAAATATGACGTGGAGTACAAACTTGTTTTACTCCACGTCTCACCATAGCTCATTTCTCTCTCTCTCTCTCTCTCTCTCTCTCTATATATATATATATAGAGGAGGGTTCAAATGCCTCCATTTTTCATGCCTCCACCATGCCTCCATTTTTAAAAACTTTAATAACTCAAAATTTAAAACTTAAAAGTCAAAATAAAACCGTTAGATATGATCTACATCATTTTATTTATGTGCTCATAAAAAATTATCACATTTTGATTTTGTTTTTATGTGAATCAATAAGTTGAAAAATCAACGTCTAGAAATTATCCACATTAGTATGTTTTTTTACAAGCTCTTGATGACAACCAAAACAAAATCGAAATGTCATAATTTTTTACACATGCATAGATAAAATGATTTAGATCATATCCAACGGTTTTATTTTGATTTTTAAGTTTTAAATTTTGAGTTATTAAAGTTTTTAAAAATGGAGGCACCCTCCTCATATATATATATATATACATATATATATATATATATGGGCTATTGTGCTTTGCAAAGTAAAACTCCCTCTTTACTTCGGGCCATATTTTTTATTTTGAAAATCCAAACAACCGATTCGAACCGTTCAACATGTTCTAAATATTGAAATGTGCTTGGAGACTAAATTTTATATTTTTTGGAATTTTTTTACTATTTATTAAGCCACTTTGAAAATCGCTGATCCGGTGGTCCAGAAATTTTTACTGTTTTTTACTGTTCACAGTGGATCAGCGATTTTCAAAGTGGCTTAATAAATAGTAAAAAAGTTCCAAAAGTTTTTAAAGTGGTCCAGAAATTTTTACTTTGCAAAGCACAATAGCCCATCTCTATATATATAGCTTTCATATTTTATGACTACGGCACATCTATTCAAAACTTTCTCAAGACAGGCTGAACTGACAACTATGAGCAACTAAGCCACATGTATAAACAGATTGAATCGTTCAATGTAATAGAAGTTCAAGGAAAGTATGAAAGGAACGAGAGAAATAAGAATGCATTTAACAATTGTTGTTGGGATTGATACATTTCCAATTTGATTGCGACCTATATATATATATATATAAAGAGAGAGACTCCTTTGGCAGCCGCTGCCAAGCACTTTCACAAAAAAAAAAACAGAGAGAGAGATGGCCACAGGAAATTAATTGGACAAAGATCCACCCTTCTCCATTAAAGAGTTATACCAGAGATGCCTATCCTTGATCAGGTTTGCAGTATACACAGCTTAGCACTTAACAATAGCAATAATTAATATAATAAGATATCATAACTGAATATATTGAATTTAAGTTATGATAAAAAAAAACAAATATCAGAAACGTTGTGCCACGTCCTACCTCTTCTATTACAACATTTCATAATGATTTTTTATTTCCTTCTGTTTACTTATTTATTTTTAGATGATCTTGTACTCGATTTTATACGGAGACGAGGGGTTTCAGGGTCTAAATTTGGAATAATGGACTTCTCCTCTTGTCCATGGACTGGAGAGGAAAATTCCAAGAGATCGGACTCAAATTTTGGTTACCATGTGAATGCGCGCTTCGTTTACAACCGTCAAAAATTATTAATCAAAGGATTAAGAAAGTGAAATTAGAGATACACCAGACAACGAATCTTTTGATAAGGACAATGAAGCACTGTGTAGGGACCAGGGGTGTTCATCAGGTCCGGTTTAATCGGTTTTAAATTAAACCAAGAGAGTTCGGTTAAAACGATTTGATTTTTTTGGTTAAATAGAGTGGTTCGGTTCGGTTTAGAAATTTTAAAATTGGTTAGATTGAACTGCTCGGAAATTTTAAATTCATTTTCTGTCCGAATCAAACATTTAAAAATTTTCAAAAATTACGACATAAGTATATTTCTTGGTTCGATTTAAAACCTGTTAAACCGAATCAAACAAATTTTTTAAATTCATCTTTATAAAAATTAACAAAACAAATTTTATTTTTATGATTAATATTCTATTTCAGTTCAACCAAACAAACTAAAAGTTATTTTGGTTTGTTCAGTTCGGTTCAATTTAATTTTTAAAAACCGAATAAAACTTTGATTTACCTATTTTAATTCAGTTTGCACCGAACTGAACCAATAAACACCGCTAGTAGAGACTAGAGAGTTGCATTTATTTGACATCTATGATAACTTTTGAATTTTAGTTGATGAAAACAAACTACACAGATTGTAACATCGCAAAACAATATAATGATTTTATAATTTTAATTAGGTAAAAATTTTAATTAGTTGAAACTTTGCCTTTTATCTTATTTTATTTCATTAAATTTTAGCATATTATTATTTTTAGTTAGATGGAGTTTCCAACAATACATTAAACAATATAAAATCTTATAAAATAATCAATATTAAAGCCAGGACTTGAGCTCCGTACAGACGTACTGGATTTGTTAAGCTTATCATCATTGTTTTTAAAAACATAAAAACAAAGTCTAACCTACTGGATATATTAATCTTTGTGGTCCTCATGGAAATATAGAGGAATTCACCTCACCTCAGGTTACTTGACGCAAGCAAATTATGATCGAACGGCTTATTTAACATGACACGAATCTAAAAACAGACCCGGATTGAGTTTGACCTAGATAGAATTAATCTGGACTGTTCGTTTCAATTTGTTTGAGTCAGGTACCTGGGAGGATATCTGAGGATATCTGTCCAATATAGAGTGCACGGCCTGCTGTTCAAAATTAAATAGTCCGATTTACATAACTGTTGGGAGAACATTTTTATGTAGTTTAGATTAAATATATATATATATATATATATATATAGAGGTTGGCTATTCTACTTATGGACATATGCTTATAACTCATTTTTGCGTTTCCAATGTTCAAATGGTCGATCCGAACCGTTCATCTTGTTCTCCATATTAATATGTGCTTGGAGACCAAATTTTACATTTTTCTGAATTTTTTTACTATTTATTAAGCCACTTTGAAAATTGCTGATCATATGGTCCAGAATTTTGTTGCACTGTTTTTACTGTTCATCCGGATCAGCAATTTTCAAAGTGGCTTAATAAATAGTAAAAAAATTCAGAAAAATGTAAAATTTGGTCTCCAAGCACATATTAATATGGAGAACAAGATGAACGGTTCGGATCGACCATTTGAACATTGGAAACGCAAAAATGAGTTAAGCATATGTGGACATATGCTTATGGAAGTAGAATAGCCAACCTCTATCTATCTATATATATATATATATATATATATATATATATAGAGTAGAACTAGGGTGCTCCTAAGCTCACCAAGCCCTTCGTGAGCGCGACTCTAAAACCTATCGAATTGACTTCAAACGATATTTTCAAACCGTTAGATGTTCAATCTATATTAAAATGTGCTTGGAGACCAAATTTTACATTTTTTGAAATTTTTTTACTATTTATTAAGATGGTTTGAAAATCGCTGTTTTTATTAAAATTCTGCACCATTGGAAAACAGCGATTTTCAAACCATCTTAATAAATAGTAAAAAAATTCCAAAAAATGTAAAATTTGGTCTCCAAGCACATTTTAATATAGATTGAACATCTAACGGTTTGAAAATGTCGTTTGAAGTCAATTCGATAGGTTTTAGAGTCGCGCTCACGGAAGGGCTTGGTGAGCTTAGGAGCACCCTAGTTCTACTCGAGTAAGGCTACGGTGCTTTGCAAAGCATAGAGGCCTTCGTGCTTCGGGGCTACTTTTTGGATTTTGAAAATCCAAACAACCCATCCGAACCGTTCAACATGTTCTAAATATTGAAATGTGCTTGGAGACCAAATTTTACATTTTTTGGAATTTTTTTACTATTTATTAAGCCACTTTGAAAATCTGAAAATCCGGTGGTCCAAATTTTTGTACTGTTTACCGTTGGATTTCAGATTTTCAAAGTGGCTTAATAAATAGTAAAAAAATTCCAAAAAATATAAAATTTGGTCTCCAAGCACATTTCAATATTTAGAACATGTTGAACGGTTTGGATGGGTTGTTTGGATTTTCAAAATCCAAAAAGTAGCCCCGAAGCACGGAGGCCTCTATGCTTTGCAAAGCACCGTAGCCTTACTCTATATATATATATATATATATATTCTCCATGTAATAAATGTTGATATGTCTCAGATTAAATATTTCACATCTGTAATAGATATGAAGTCGGATTTTTCAAAATATGAGAGTCAAATTTAAATAGAGATCAATCATATAAAATTTTCATACTGCGAATGTGAATTAATTTTATAGTACCGTGACATTTTACTCTCATATATATAAAAAATTGAAAATTAATGAGGATTAATTGACTCTCATAATTTCTCACTGTATCCGCCACTGAATAGATCAGACGGTCTCTATTTGAAAAGTAACACTTTATAAATTTTAGAGTATCCGCCACTGAATAGATCGGACGGTCTCCATTTTAGAGGTTAAAATGATTAAAAGAATAACCTCCATGAACATCGTTCTCCTATCATATATTGAATATTAATTATAAAATTTCGTTCTTTCCCTCTACTCCTCTCCATCCAAACTCATTCAGCTTTATATACCTTTAAACCACTCTGTATTAATCATACATACAGGCGCTCAAAGAAAGAGAACAGGGAGAGATGTTAGGAATACTGGACTCTCCATTTGCGCTGTTCCTAGTACTATGCCTCCTGATAATATCTAATGCTGCACCAGCAACCGCTCAAGCTACGCCCCAAACTGAAGGTATGTGTTAAGATTATTACATGACTTTGCTTCGCTATGTACTGAAAATCTTTCTTTTAAGCAAGACCAACAAAATTTTGGATTACAATCTTTAATCACATAAGGATTTGATCTTTTTAGTCACTCAATATATAATTCCCCTGATCAATTTTACGAGGAATTTATACATAAATCCAAACTTAGTTTATTGTTTTGTTTTTCTCTTATTTTGAAGAGATCAGAGGGGCACGGGGAAGGGGAAAGGGGCGGTGTGCTATTTTTTTTTTTTTTTTTTTTTTTTTTTCTGTTTTAGACGAGACTTTCACTTTCCTTCATATTATTATAAAATTTATAGGGCTTTATAAACATTTTTTTTATATATATCTTTGATCGATGTAGATTATAGGTACCTAGCTATCTACAAAATAGAAGAAAAAATAGGAATATCAAAATTTTCAAAGGATTTTTTACTATGATAAATTAATGATAATTATACAAAACTAGGTGCACAAACACTGTTTTGGAATGGTTATGAAATAATAATTTTGTACCTATTTAAAATAAAGTAAAATTGTTTCAAAAAAATAAAAACTTAGTTTCTAAGCACATTTTAATATGAAGATTATGTTAAGCAGTTCGAATCAACAATTTAGACTTTGAACAAAATAAAAATGTGAAACACGATGAGATGAGTGGCGAAAAACATAATAACCCTTCTTTTATAAATTCCATCTATTTACTTTTGTAAGCACTTGTACCAATCTTGACACTTTTGTTTTTTTTCAAAACAATTATCCATTGTATACCAATGACTTCATCGTTTTGTAAGTTTATGCATGAAGCTTTTTTGTAATATTAGTTAGTGAAATATGTGCATCCAAGGCAGATGCGGAGCCAGACTTTCGAACTATGAGATCAAATACATACGAGGGTCAATCATATAAAATTTTCCTTCAGAGAATGGGGTCAAACATAAAAATTTTCTTCAAAAAATGAGAGTCAATTACACAGTACTATGATATTTTACTCTAAATTATATAGAAAATTATATGTAAATATAAAAAAGTTAAAAAAAATTAGAGTTAATTGACCCCATATCTCTTATGTAAATCCACCTCTGCACCAAGGGGAGAAATCGGATCTTCTAAAGTAACTCAAATTTTGAGTTTAGATCCGGACCATTTAATTTGCTCTTGTACAAATATTAAAGGAGCTCTGTATATTCTACCTTGAACTTAATTAGTTTGAATTATAATCAGACAACTCAAATCTAATTAAAAAGTTGAATTAATTTAGAAGATTCAGGAAATCATAACGGCACTGTATATTTCTCTGAAAAAATGAGTGTTTTTTTTAAACACCTTAATTTAGCCATTATTTTTAGAGAGAGAACTTAATTTAACCATCTTGATTTTTCTCTTTCTGCCAAAACAGAATGACAGATAGAGACCAATTGTTTTCTTTTTCTTTTTTAGTTTTGACTTTTGAGGGCTCCCACAATTAATGGAGCCTAAGTTGAGCGTGATTTTCAGATTGCGTAGTATAAGACCCTTTCAAATTTGTGTACTTGTCAATGGTGGAGAAATTTTTTTTATGAGTTAATAATATGATATCATCGATCCCTTAATTTGAATTATGGATACATCATTAGTTAGGTCCTCTTGTGTGACATCAGTAGTAGGTAGTGTATTGAAAATGACCGGCCGGTCCAAGACCGGACCAAAACCGTGTAGACCCGGACTTACCCGTCCCAAAACTGCTCGGACCGGACCAAAACCATATAAACCCACTGGAATTTTTTTTTTTAATTTCAAATTTCAAAGTTCAAAATTTTAAAAATAACAGCTAATTTTCCCTCCAAAAAAACTCCATGGACTGAACTACACTGAACCGGACCAGACCAATTCGTGTGGGTCTGAACCATGATCCTTAGCACGGTTTGGGCCATCCTCTCCAAATTTAGACCGCCTAACCCGAACCGTTCAGACTCGTGGACTGGGGGTTTTGGACCAGACTGGACCGGACCGTTTGCATAACACTAGTAGTAGGTGAGGCAAGTTGAAATTTTTAATTTTGTAAAATTTACGGGACCTTATTTTTACGACAATGACCAGGGAAATTAGAAAATTTGACTTGGTTTTCTTCACCCCAAGGACGTAGGAAAAAATGCTCATATTTTTACTAAAATTCAATGTTCCAAGAATTATTTTAATATAAGACCAATTGACTTTATTTTCTTCACGACTTTGGTAGGTACTTATTCAGCTTTGATCTAAAATTTCATGCGTTTATGGCAGAACTCATTTGGAGAATTTTTTTTATTCATAGAAAATAATAAAAAAGAGGTAGAGAATTAAAAAGAGTGCGGGTAAAGGCATGGAGTACAAGGTAGGTAGGGCTGCAAACGAACCGAACCGAATCGAACTTACCTCCCGTTTGAGTTTGGTTTGAATTAATTTCAAACTAAGTTTGGTTTGAATCGAACGAACTCAATTTCGAACTTTTACGAACTTTGTTACGACTTACGAGTTATGACTTATGGCTGGGCCATAGTTCGAAATTACAGCACTTCAATAAAAACTCAGGCATTCTGAATTCTAATTACACAGTACACCAAAGTTTATATCAAAGTTCATTACAAATATCAAAATTTATATCAAACACCAAAGTTTAGTACAATCACAGAATCCAAAGTTTTCCAAATAGCCAACATGAGCAACATCACCAAAGTTTTCAAATATCCAAAGTATTCAAAGTACAATTTAAATATCAATAGAAGTACAGAACAATCACCAAAGTCTTACAATTATTACAAACCCATATATTATCCTAAATAAAACATTAAAGTTCATTATCAGCGGAAATCAACTGTTCACGTTTGAGTTAATTCGAACTAAGTTTGGTTTGCGAACCTATTTCGAACGAACTAGGTACAGTTTGAGTTTGGTTTGAATTAATTTCAAACTAAGTTTAGTTTGAATTAATTTCGAACGAACTCAATTTCGAATCGAACTTTTTACGAACTTTTTTGAATCAAACTCGAATCGAATTACAAACTACGAATTTTTTGTGCAGCCCTAAAGGTAGGGGATCCTTATTTTTATTTATTTATTTTTTATTTATATATAATTTTTTATATACATTATAGTAAAATGTCATGGTATAGTCAAATTGATATCTATTTTATGCAGAATTTTTTTATATGATCGACTCCATAGTTTGAAAGTCTGGTTCCGTCTCTGAACTATGCAGGGATTGTAAAATTTGTAGAAATATCAGAATTATTGGTTCTGATTCAAAGCTTTGGATCAGACTCATTCGATCAGTGATGGATCTTCTGTGGCAACAGATCCTAACTGATTCTCAAAATGTGCGAAATGAAAAAAGAAAATCTTTGGATTGGGACCAATGATCCCGATATTTCTTGATGTGTTACAAGCCCCGCAATATTCTTTCTATTTCCTTACCACTTTATTTATTAATTTCTATGAATAAAAAATTATCCTCATTTGCCATATAATTAAAAAATAATTTTTTTCTTTTTCTCAGGATAATTCTTATATTCATGCATGTAATATAAATTTATTTCATGTCATACGTGTAAAATTCGTTCGCCACTTAAATAAGATTTGATTATTATTTCTATTTCTTGAGTTTAATAATTTTAATTTTAAGAAAAAATTGAATGCTGTAGAGCGGCTGCTCGCGAGGAGCCCCAGTACCCGTCGCCCAAGGCAGAGAGGAGCCCCACCCCTCCACCAGGACCACCTGAGGGTCGCCGGAGCGCCGCCTGGCCCCACCTGACCCCGCCTAGGCCGTCACAGGTCAGATTCGGCCATAGGTCAGATCTGCACCGCCTAGCCTCCGATCAGTAGCCTCTCCTTCTTCTTCTAGACCAAACCAGATCTGCCACCTTCTTCTTCTAGGCAGATCCAAGGTTGGTTTGGTCCTTGGCAAGAGAAGGCGAGGGGTGCTCGCCACAGGGGTGGGGCGGCTGCTCGCGAGGGGTGAGGCGGCTGCTCGCGAGGGGTACTCGCGAGGGGTGAGGCGGCTGCTCGCGACAGGGCTGCTCGCGAGGGGTGAGGCGGCTGCTCGCGAGGGGTGAGGGCTGCTTGCGAGGGGTGAGGCGGCTGAGGGCTGAGGCGGCTGCTCGCGAGAGGGGTGACGCGAGGCGGCGGCTCGCGAGAGGGGTGAGGTGGCTGAGGGCTGCTCGCGAGGCGGCTGAGGGATGCTCGCGAGGCGAAACCCTAGCTCGCAGCGACAGGGTTGACGCGGCTGAGGGTTGCTCGCGAGGCGAAACCCTAGCTCGTGAGGCGAAAGGGGTGAGGCGACAGGGGTGAGGCGGCTGAGGGTTGCTCGCGAGGCGAAACCCTCTCTGTCACTTCTTCTAGGTTTCTCGTTCGACAAAGCGCCTCCTCTCTCTCTCGTCTCTACCTTGAGAGGAGAGAAAAATGAGAGAGAGGGGAGGAACCGGAGCCGAGAGTGCGGTATCGTCGGAGTTTTGAGCGTTGAGTCTCTACGCCATCTCGATCGGAGTGCGGGTGAGTAGATCCGGTCGTCGGAGCGCGGCGGCGGGCGAAAAATCGAACCCGGTCGTAGAGAGCGATAGGGAAAGGTAATAGAGTAATTATGAGTGTATATAAGTGAAATTAGAGTTATTTAGAATAGTTTAGAGGATTTTGTGAGAATAAAAGAGTGAATTTAGGTTTAGAGTCATTTGACTCGTTGTAAGTTCGTTTTTTTATCAATGAAATTGTTAGTTGGCACTTAAAGCCACTAACCTTCAAAAAGAAAGAAAAAATTGAATGCTAAAAACTTTCATCTATAATTGATGGAAATAACTGATAGGAAATAAATGAACCAGTACGATTTTGTTATAAATCAACATTGTTACTACCGAGGAAATTTTTTTATAAACCATAATTAAAAAAAATATTTTTACAAAACTAACATGATTACTTTTTTTTTTTTTTACAAAAAAAACATAAGAACCAAAATGCCATTTCGGTCTATTTTTTTTTATTCTGGACTGAAATGGCATTTTGGTCCGGTGCCCTTTTTGGATTTTTTGTTGCGGCTTATATGAAAACTTATGAAACCAGTACCACAGAAAATTCAAAAAGGAGACTGGACCGAAATGTCGTTTCGGTCCGGAATAAAAAAAAAATAATGAACCGAAATAACATTTTGGTTCTATAGTTTTTGTAAAAAAAAAAAAAATAATCATGTTAGTTTCGTAAAAAAAAAATTTAATTATGATTTATAAAAAAAATTCCCTACCGAGAGCATAACTTGATCCATGTTATCAACAAAATATCTTTCTATACTCCAACAAGGAGTTCATTTTATGATTTTATTATTTATTCGCTACAGTGGCGGCGTTGAATGCCATATTGGGGAGGTGGGGAAAGAAGGCTAATTCCAAGTGGAACATAAGTGGCGAACCGTGTAGCGGGTGGGCTATAGACAACACAGAAATCGACAACAACCCAAACTTCAACCCAGGAATCCAGTGTCGCTGCACCTACGACTCCAACAAAACATGCCACATTGTCAAGTTGTAAGTTTATCCAAATTATACATGTCTATTTAGATTAGGTCGAATATTTAGCTATCTGATTAATGAATCCTTATTACTATTTTTTTTTTGTCAAACTCTCTTGATTTCTTTTTCATTTTCATTCAACGGATTAAAAATAGTTTAAAAATAAATTAATTGTAAGAATGTTGTCTTTTTATGATTTGAATGAATATTAAATTTTAGTAAATAGAGCTAAATATATGCTGTTTGCAACATTTAGATTGGCCAGTTTAGATTATATTTGAGCTGCTGGGCATGAAGTCAAGTAAATTGGGACTATTTTCTGAATTTCGTTCCAAAAAACATATTAAAATATAAATTTAAAATAACATTTTTTATCGAAAAGTTTACATACAGTAAACTTGAAAATAAACATTTTTTTTAAATGTTAAAATTTTCTCTAATAAAAAAAACATTATTAGATGTGTAAGAATCTCGGCCCGAAATTTTTATTTTACTATTAAAAAAAACTAAAAAACTACGATTTAATCAGAATTTAATTTTTAACACGGACACAACATGAAACTGCAGCCAAAAATTGAGTGGCTGCAACTTCACGTTGCATCCACCAACTTTTTTTTCTCTCTAACTCAGCAAAAACCAGAAATTGAGTGGGCCCCACATTTTTTTGGACCAATCAAATTCAATCAACTATTTGAATGGTCAAACTTAGTGAAAAAAAAAGTTTGTGGACAAAACGTGAAGTTGCGATAACTTAATTTCTGACTGTAATTTCACGTTGTGTCCGTGTCAAAAATAAAATTTCTCAAATTTTGTAGTATTTTAGTTTATTATTTTTAATAGTAAAATAAAAATTTCGGAATCTCTACAGAGTAATATAAAAGAGTTGTATCATTAAAAAAATTACATAATTAATACCTTAGGCATAACAAAACAAACATACTTTTAAATGAAGAAAGAGAAGCAAGAATATATATATGACCCTTTGTATCAAGATAAATAAGACAAGAAAAACATATCAAACAGTCAATATTAAGAATTGTTTACTATTTAATTTATTAGTTTGTTTAATCTTTTGTTTTAGTGTTCATGCATTGTTTTGTTTAAATTTTTCTTAAGAATTGATTCAATTAATATTTGTTTTCACATTTCACATTTTTTTTTTTTCCTTTTCTCTTGGAATTAACACAGGAGAGTGTATGCGTTGAATGTGGTGGGAACTATACCAGATGAGCTCCAAGTTCTGACCTACCTTTCTGACTTGTAATAAAGTTTGCTAATTATGCCTTCTTTTTTTTCTAGAGGGGATTTCACATATACCCCTCAAAAAACTTTAAAATTACGTATTTTTTTCCTCTAAACTTTCAAAACTCACAAATTTATCTATTTTCTTCACTTAGAAATCTTACCTGAAATTCAAAGAGATCAAATTTGGTTAATTCTCTCTGTATTTTTTATTTTCCCCTTTTTTTCTTTCAAGGATACCTCTTATATTAAATTAATAAATTATCCATTTTACTCTTTATTAAAAACATAAAAAAATGTAGCTTGTTTAAGAAAAATGCTAATCTTATAAGATATCCATTATACCCTTACCTTTTATAAAATACTCATTTTGTCCTCAAAAATCAATCAAATATAAGACTAATATTTTTCTTAAACAAGCTATAATATTTTTATGCTATTAATAAAGGGTAAAATGGATAAATTTGTGAGTCTTGAAATTTTAGAGGAGAAAATACGTAATTTTATTAAGGGATATACATGAAATTCTCCCTTTTTTCTACTTTTGTTCTCCCGTAGGCGTCTCCCTGAACTTGTTATTTCTAGCATGAGAGTTTACTTTTGAGAAAAAGCTTTTTATAATTAGCATTTTACAGAGAGGTTGCAGGTTCAATTCTCGAGAATAACATATAAAAGATGGATGCTGGAGTGTACCGGATCCTTTAATAAAAAAAATGTTTAAATTATATCTGTATTTATATTGTTTGTTTTGTGTCATGTTGTAAGAATTCAGCTTCATTGGTTTCAGGAACTTGGGCCAAAATTATTTAACGGGTCCTATACCCGCATTCGTGGGGAACATGACTCCCATGCAATACATGTAAATGATACTTTTTAAATAAATTAAGAATGTATTTCTAAAAGAAGAATTTTAAACTTCTTTGTATATAATTGTTTTCTCTTGACATCCCAAATACCAGAAACTTTGGCACCAATGCTTTGTCTGGTACAATTCCAAAGGAATTAGGCAATCTTCAAAACCTCATATCACTGTAAGATTTCTCTTTCATGGTTGAGAAAAGAAACCACACAAAAATTTTAAGTTCCACAACTAAATAATTTATTTAATTCCATTAATTTTAATTTTCCTATTGCAGGGGAATGGGAGCTAACAACTTCAGTGGCTCGGTACCAGACGAATTCGGGAACTTAACAAGTCTTCAACAACTGTTAACTTTTTTTGCATATATTTTTTTGTGATATCTTATATATTGTTTCTAATTACATGAAAGGAAGAAACACTAGAATACAAATTCATAATAGCGTGATTTCTATGTTTTGCAGCTATATGGCTAGTTCTGGTCTCAGTGGTGAATTACCAGAAACTCTAACTAATCTTAAGAACATGAAGATCCTGTAATTTCTCTAAAATATTTTTATTGTTTAAATTTTGTTATTTTTTATTGTACGATAATTATAAGGGATATTGCTAATATGCTATGCATAGCATAGAGGGCCTCCGTGCTACGGCTCAATATTTGAGTTTTCAAAATCTTAATGGTCGATCCGAACCGTTCAACATGATCTCCAATTGAATATGTACTTGCAAATCAAATTTTACATTTTTTAGAACTTTTTTTACTATTCTTTTAGATAGGTAGAAAATCACTTAATCTGAAAATTCTGTACTATTCAGATCAAGTGTTTTTCTACCTATCTAAAAAAATAGTAAAAATATTCTAAAAAATGTAAAATTTTGTTTGCAAGTGCATATTCATATGGAGATCATGTTGAACAGTTCGGATCGACCGTTAGAATTTTGAAAACTCAAATATTGAGCCGTAGCACAGAAGCCCTCTGTACTATGCATAGCACCGTAGCCAACTCCAATTATAAGTGTCATTTATCATTTCTAGGCGAGCATCAGATTGCACTTTTACTGGAAAAATACCTGACTACATTGGTACCAGCTGGACATCATTGCAAGAATTGTATGCTCTCTCTCTCTCTCTCTAACTCTGTGATAAGCAAAGAATTGTAAAAAGACAATTTTTTAAACTTACAGAAAAATGGCAAATGCCTACATCTGAATTTGAACCTTAAGCTAACCCTATAATTTCTGTAATTGAATAATGAAAACTTGACTGAATTGGACCTGAATGATGCGAAACCCACGTGGACAAAAAATGTGATTCATCAGAAGTTCAAAGTAGATTGCACCTACACTTAAACGCAACCTGAGAAATCTGACAAAGAATACTCAAGCTAATAATAAACCCAAGTATTTCCAAATGCCATAACCAGATAGTAAAACTATCTACCACAGAAATGCAAGCTGATAATACAGAAGGATTATTTTAATAAATCTGTTCTTATTTAGGTACCTAAGATGTTTTGACAAAGCAAGTATTTATTCTAACAAATTAAGTGTTCAAAATTTCAGGCGGTTTCAAGGAAATTCTTTTGAAGGGCCAATTCCATCAAGTCTTTCAAACCTGGTCCAGTTAACTAGTCTGTAAGTTTCTTCGAGGTTGAAGTTTTAATAAACAACATTTTTTTTCACTATTACAAATACAGTATGTTATTTACTTGTTTTTGTGTGTGTGCGCGTGCGCGCGCATCGGCGCATATGTGTTTGAATGAAGACGGATTGGTGACATAACAAGCGGTGCTAGCTCTACATTGGATTTTATCAGTAACATGACATCTTTGAGCACTTTGTATGTGTTTAAATTCAATTCAATCTGTCTCTTAGCACATGCTATGAATATACCATATACAGTTCCACCAGCATGCTAATCTCAAAGTTAACCTTGCAGAATCTTAAGGAACTGCAAGATATCAGATACTCTCCCGACAGATTTCTCTAAATACCAAACATTGCAGAAACTGTATGAATTCAAAAATTATTTTAATTTTTCTGACGGAACTGAAACCTTTAAAGTTTTTCCTTGCAATTTTTTACTATGCACTTCATTTTTCTCACAGAGATTTGAGTTTTAATAATATAATCGGTGAGATGCCACAGTCCCTTTTCAGTTTAAGCACTCTAAACTACTTGTAAGAGTTATCCTTTGCTGTTTATTGTAAATTTTCAATTAGTACTTATTTTATTTTCTTAGTTTTAATATGTATGTTTATTTGTTTTGGTACAGATTTCTTGGAAACAATAGCCTCAGTGGCGGCTTGCCATCTCAAAAAAGCCCTTCCCTCCTCAACATGTGTGCTCTAGTTTGCTTTTCTATTTTGCTTTGCTCTGTTTGCTTTAATGTGAAATAAAATATTTGGATACAATTCTAGCATATATCTAAGTTTTCATAATACATATTTTTTATCAAAGATATTTGTTCATATTAAAAAACTAATATTATAGATGTATTCTTATTTATTTAGATAGGATGTTTTGACTTTTGAGCCAACTGAAATCTCGATTGGTCATTCATCATAAAACCATTAAAATTTCGCTGTTAAATATTTTAAATTTTTTTACCAGAGATCATTTTTTTTTTTAAATCAGTTCAAATTTGATCTATACGCTATTTCAGAAATAAATAAAAAATACAATTTTAGTTTTTAATTTGAATATTTTTTTGCAAGATTTAAAGTGAATATACATAAAAGTTAGATGTAATACCCCCCCCCCCCCCCCCCCCCCCCCCCCCCCCCCGCCATAATTTAAATTTCTCAAATTTGTCCTTAAAATATTTCAATTTTATTTCCATCCCTGGACGTAACAACCTATATAATAATTTCATTTTTCTGCTGTTTCTTCTTCGTAGAGATTTGTCCTACAATCAACTTTCAGGAACTTTTCCTTCTTGGGTTACTAAAAATGATGATTTGCAACTGTAAGTTTTCTCACATCTCCTAGGGTCCTTTCTTTTCATAGGATTTGTTTTAGAATTTCTATTACTAACAGTTCAATCCTCCAATAAAAAGTTTCATTATTCAAATTAAATTATTATTGCTGTCAGTTCCCTTGATTTTATTGAAAAGAAGTCTCTTTTTTTTTTTTTTTTCTGTGAAGTAATTTGGTCGCGAACAACTTCATCATAGGGAGCTCCAATGGCAGGTATCTACAATACAATTTTTCTTTTTCCTAATTTTACATATGATGATTGATTGATTTTATTCATTTATTTGTTTCACTTTCCATATTTACTAAGTTCTTTAAAAATTACAAATTTACAATAAATTGTAGTATCCTGCCTTCTGGTTTAGAATGCCTTCAGCGAGATATACCCTGTCACAAGAACTCTCCTATTTGTAACCCTCTCTCTCTCTCTCTCTCTCTCTCTCTCTCTCTACGTGTGATTATTATGCACATATCTCTTCCAAACCAGTAAACTTATGAGAAAGACACAATTCAGATTCATCTTTCGCAATAAGATGTGGCGGACCGACATCCTTGACTAAAGATGGGATCATGTACCAACCAGATAATGCCAACCTTGCAGCCGCTTCATATTATGTGACACGTATGTTCTCTATACCCATACATGACCATTGTCTGATACCATACTAGCATTGCTCAGGGATATTTTGAGGGACATGGAGGGGCTGGAGCCTCCTCAGTCCCGATACCAAACACTTTCAGTCATGTATGTGATATGCATTAAAAGGGGAGCAAGTACTTTATAGCCAATATATATCAAAAATAGTAATCAGTCCTCCCATAACTTGATCGTGCTTCGGGATGAACTACTCACTGAAAAACTTTTAATAGTATGTAATGCAGCCCCTCCAAAGATACAACTCCATCATTGCATGTGCCGGTACAAAATGAAACCAAGTACTGTCCTCACAAGAGACAATTCAGAAGTACATGGGTAATACATTCCATAGCAAATTTATATACTTTGTACAAGGATTACAGTCTGGTCTTTCGGTCTCTTCAAGTACAGTAAGATTCATACAAACAGAAACAAACTGGCGAACTCTAAAATATTTGCAATTTTGCAATTATTTGTTCCTTCTTTTATTTGTTTGTTACTTATTTTCAGGTGCAACTCGATGGGGGGTAAGCAATGTGGGGGCCTTTGCAGAAGCACCCAATACTACTTACATAATTGGAGTTCAACCTCAAGACCAAAATAAGCTAGATTCTGACTTATTCAAGAATTCACGAATGTCACCTTCTTCTTTGAGATATTATGGGCTCGGTCTTGAAAATGGAAACTATACCGTTAAGCTTCAATTTGCTGAGATTGCATACCCAAATCCACCCCCACCTGTTTGGCAGAGTGTAGGGAGAAGGATTTTTGATATCTATATCCAGGTTTGTGCAATCTAACTTTTGTAAAATATGATGTCGGTACCTTCCTGCGTAACAACAATGTAAAAATGAAATTACAAGTAATAATAGAAAAAATGGGAAATAATTGTTTGCTACTGGCATACTGGTATCATGACAGCTCATACTTTTGGTTTTGGTCTCTTGTTTGTTTAGTTGTAGTTTTATTTTTTAATTCAGGCTGTAAATATTTTCTATTAGCGTAAAACAAATTTATAATTAGCATTTATACAGACAATGCCTTGTTTGTCCTCTGTGCTTATACAAAGCCTAATTCTTTTTAGAGATATTAGTACAAACCCCCATATCTGTAAAAAAGCAAGCCAGTTTTGGTAATTTGGGAATAGAGAAAGGACATGAAACTGTTATTATATCTTATGTACTTATACTTCCTTATTTTTGACCAATTTGTTTTATGCATTTTTAACTAATTGTTGTAGGGAGTTCTAAAAGAAAAAAATTTTGATATAAGAAGAGAGGCCGGTGGAAATTCCTTTGCAGCAGTTGTGAAAAACTATACTGTACCAGTTACAGATAATTTTATGGAAATTCATTTCTTTTGGGCTGGCAAAGGCACTTGTTGCGTACCAACGCAAGGCTATTATGGTCCTGCCATCTCAGCTATAAGTGCTTCTCCTTTTGGTCTCTCTCTCTCTCTCTCTCTCTCTCTCTCTTTGTGTTTTTTTTTAAACCTTGCAGCAACTGCCAGTCCCTTTGACTGTCTCTCTCTCTTTCTCCTTCCTCCTTTCTTGTGGAAAATTGATAAGATATTAGACACAGACTACCGGTACAAACAAACTGGAAAAATAACTAATATTTGGCTTGTTAGTTGATGAACAAAGAAAGTCTCAAACTTACCAAAGCAATTGTTATATAATTACTTGAGCTCCACTTCTTTTTGACTCTGCAATTGTTAAACTTTTCAGACTTCATCCCTACCGTTCCGAACAGGGAACCAGGCTCAGGAAAGGGAAGAAGTAAAACGGGTATGATTCTAGGGGTTGTAGCTGGGATAGCAGTTATAGGGCTTATTACAGTAATTTCAATTCTATTTTGGAGACGCAAGAAGAAAATTGCAGAAATAAACAAAGGTACAATACTGCTATATTTTCGTATCATATTTAGAAGGTCAATAAAATTGGCCGGGACATGGTTAGGTTTGTCGGATTTGATTTAAATCATATTTCTTTTCCTAGCTTGTAACCCTATTCTATTGTTTTGTCAGAATTATCGGGGATAATCAATAGACCTGATGCGTTTAGTTATGCCGAACTGAGAGCTGCTACTGATGCATTTGATGCAGCTAATATTCTTGGACAAGGTGGATATGGCCCTGTTTACAAGGTACGTATCTCTTTGTTTTACAAATTTATTTTACAATGATACAATAACAGGTATAGTCTTTTCTCTAAGTTTTGAGTTTGTTTCCTAAAATCATTGTGTAGGGAAAATTGTCAGATGGCCGCATTGTTGCAGTCAAGCAGTTATCAGTAACATCGCACCAAGGAAAAGAACAATTTGTAACAGAAATATCCACCATATCAGCTGTGCAACAGAAAAACCTAGTAAAATTGTATGGTTGCTGCATTGAAGGAAACAAACCCCTTTTGGTCTATGAATACTTGGAAAACAGAAGCCTAGATCAAGCCCTCTTCGGTATATAACAGTACTTGTAATTTGCAATCAGCACTTGGCTCTCTATTAAAATCTCAATCGTACAATTCTGCCTGAATCTAATCCCCTCAACTACTCCTAATATGCAACTTAACCTAATTAATCCTAAGGTTTACAATCGATCTCAAGTTACCCAATTTTTCCTCCCTTAACCCTCGTATTGTGTAATCCAGCATCAAGTAATTAAGCTTTTCTCATCTCTCACTTGTGCAATTAGAATTCAGGTTTGCCAAATTGGCTCCGATCATTAGCCAAATTTGAAATTTTCCACTAGTTGCCTTCAATTATCTGGTTGTGGCATTCATCGATACCCACAATATTCCTAAGTGATATATTTATTTGACTCTTTTTTTCTACTTAATTCCAGGGAAAAGTAGTTTGTACCTTGATTGGGCGACTCGGTTCGAAATATGTCTTGGCGTGGCACATGGCCTGACTTATCTGCATGAGAAGTCCAATGTCAAAATTGTACATAGAGATATTAAAGCAAGTAATATACTACTAGATGCAGATCTTAACCCCAAAATATCTGATTTTGGTTTGGCCAAACTTTATGATGATAAGAAGACCCATATCAATACTAGAGTAGCTGGCACAATGTAAGTCTCTACTCTATCATTGTACATATTGAAAACCAGCATTTACTGTACCATTTCAAAATCAGAATGTTATATCATGACTCTCAATACAATTGTACAATATACCACTTTATTGTTCACATTTATCTCCTTTTTCTTATCAACACATACACTCCTAGGCAGATGGAATTAGCTGACCCATACGTGTGCTTGACCGTACGACAACAAAAATAAATAAACACAGTGAGACTAGATTAGGAATATTTATTTTATACAACCATCATTCATTATTTCTCATACTTTCTTAGCTCTTGAACACCAAGAACAAGCATAATTGGATGAACTAATAATTGGTACAACGGGCTGTGATATGATTTTTTTCTGAAAAATCAATAATTGGATGAATTAATGTGTATTTCTTGCTTATTTTAAACAGAGGATATCTAGCACCAGAGTATGCAATGATGGGCCATCTCACAGAAAAGACAGATGTCTTTGCATTTGGCGTGCTTGCACTGGAGGTTGTGGCAGGTCGTTCAAATTCAGATGAGAACCGAGATCCGGATCAAGTATACCTCCTTGACTGGGTATGCTCATAGTCATATATAATTCTAGCTTTTCATAAACTCAGGAGCAGGAACAATTAGGACCTCATTCCAGGCTGTCCAAAACAAAAGGGAGAAAGTACTGATCATGATACTAACAGTAACGAAATCAGAGCTGTAACTGTAAGTACGACAATACAAACTAAACTGTTAATCCTACAGGCATGGAACTTGTACGACAAGAATTGTGCACTCGAGTTATTAGACCCGAAGCTCACATCATATAATGAAGATCAGGCACTGAGGCTGATAGGTGTCTCGCTACTGTGTACCCAGGGATCTCCTGGGCAACGGCCATCCATGTCGCGTATCGTGTCAATTCTCAGTGGTGTTGTGCAAGTTGGCAAAATCACTTCTCGACCAAGCTACTTAACAGAATGGCAGTTTAGAGAACTTTCTGGGGGCCCCACACCAGCTGTGTATGCTGACTCACCATCACCAGAGGTGAGACAGTTGTTGGTTGATTAGCACGGTTGAAGCCTGGTTAAGAACTCATATATATGTATCTCTGTTAGCTAAATATATAATGTATGTGACCCATATTTGGGCAGGCTCAAAGCTTTTCCGGATTTTTATTGGAGAAATAAAGGCATGGTAAGACTTCTTCTTCAACTTTTTTGTTTTTAGGGTATGTTCGGCAACAAAAAAATTTATAGGAACGGGAATTTTTCAATACAGAAATATATAGGAATATCAATTAGCTAATTCTCAACTTGAAAAAATCCGTGAGAAATTTTTTGAAAAATGAAAGCATAAAAATAAGAGAAGAGAAAAGAGATTATTTACATGACAATACGGAAATGTAAAATAAATAAAAAATCTAATTTATATGTTGTGCTCAACCTATTCCAGCTCTGTTAGCAAATCAGATTGTGAATTCATCCACCAGTTGGCTAAGACGTATTGAAACGTCAATCCTATACGTCACATGTAATTAAATAGGCCATTCAAACTTTCAAAGAATGCAATTAAGCGAGCAGATTTTATTTATGTGCACATGCGCGCACAAAGACCTATACTTTTCAATGGATTCAAGCATATAACTTAATTCGGTCTTTACAAAAAAACATTATTTTAGGAGGAGAAAAAATAGAGGTGGGCCAACAATAATGCTATTGTTATGTCATCTTTTAAATAATGAATAAAAAACATTATTTTAGGAGGAGAAAAAATAGAGGTGGGCCAACAATAATGCTATTGTTATGTCATCTTTTAAATTAGATTCATTATGAAGTATTTTTTATGTTGTTCGGCAAGACTTCCTTAAGTCTCTTTAAGACTAAAGGAGTCTCATCTAGCTTCTTTAGCCGCTTAATCCTACTGAACACCGATTCCTACACACATATTAAGATTACTTCCTTTAGCCTTTTTTTGCCTGAATCTTAATCCTATATCCGAGTCTTAAGACACATCTACTCCTTCATTTAGCTTCCTTAGCTATCACTCACAGATTAAGACAACCGAACATCAACTCCTTAAGCCTCCTTAAGACTTAATATTAATGCGGATTAAAAGGTGTTGCCGAACAGTTTGAATTATATTTGTGTAACTGTTTTTTTTATTCTTCTTGATATTTTATGTATAAAAATTTAATATATTAGATTTAAATACTTCCTATGATAAAAGACTTGCATGCACTCATTAGCATCAGGTGTAAATGCATTAATGATTTTCTAAAAAGTGGTTCTATAAAAATATATTTAACCAAAAATTAAATCTGAAAGGCAGTTATCGTTTTTTTCTGTGAAGGTATGTCATGCCTTTTTATTATTTTTGAAGGTTAAGGTATGTCGTATCAATCCTCCATCCAACCCATCCTTCCATCTATTTTTCTTGGAATTTTGAGCATGTGCTTCTGCCTGATGGATCTGACTACCATTTGCAGTGTTTTCGCCTAATGGATCTAACCATCGCTCTTTGCTTTGTCTAAGCAGTTTGTTTTTTCTTCTTCTCTTCATCTGTGCTCTTCTTCCTCTCTTTGGTAATGAAAGAATAAGTGGAATGAGTTGTACATATAGTTACTTAAAAATATTATATGTTTGTTGTTGTTGTTGTTTTGTGTTGGTTGTTTGTTTGTGTCCTACTTCTTCTTCTCTCTCCTTCTTGCTCTAATAAACTTTTTTGGCTTTAACCCTAGCGGCTATCCTTCTGAGAGATGACTGTCCTGGTCCGATTGATTCAGTTCCTGGTCCGGTTTGATTCAGTGCCTTCTCGGCTGCATTCCTCTGAGCGGTGACTATCCTGATTCGGTTGATTGAGTTCCTGGTCTAGTATGATTCAGTACCTTCTCAGCCGTGCACAAAGAAGGGTTCGATATAGTGTAGTCTGCCAGAAGAAACAAGACAAATATGCACATAGTAAAAACGATCACTAGACTCCTTTTATTACAATCAAGCAAGAATGATCAAATTGTGTCCGCAGGATACACATTCCTGTGTGTATTTATTTTGTTTATAGTTGAATGCTTTCAAAGACACTCGTTATCTAATATCATGTAATAACTATCTTATAACTTTTTTTAATTCAATGCAATTGTCTACGGGCTTTCAACTATTAATTAAAAAAAAATTAATGATCAATCATTCCGAGCGAGGAAAACTTTATTGGAAAAAGTTACAAATTCAGATCGGTTCCAATTTTTGAACGTTTCCAGTAAAAACAAATTATAATTAGAGTGAATCAATTCTTTCGAAACAGAAGCTTAATAGTTGATTTGTACCATTTAAATAGATATATTTACATTATAAATTTTATATTTTTTAAGAATTTTTTATAGGTAAAAAATCACTACTTTGAATGGTTACAATTTTTATATCAAAATTTTCTATTTATCTAAAAAATAATAAAAAATTTGAAATTTAAAATTTGATCTACATATACATTTTTATATGGAGATCATGTTGACCGGTTCAGATCAATTGTTTGAACTTTAAAGAAAGTAAAAAAATGTCATCGTAAACATATCTAATTATTAATCTGGACTTCTAATTGCTGAAAATATCTAGATTCTTTTTATTTTTAGAAACTAAAAATTAAGATGTCAAAAAATATATTGAGTGTTTATATCCTCAAAAAAAGCAAGGAACAAACGATAATTCAAGTCTGATCTAGGAGTGACCGAAAATTTGATTCGGTTTCCGCTCATCACACCACCAAAGAATCCGTTTCACAGCGATCCAAAAATAGAGGTGACCGAATCAAATTATCGATCCACCCCCTGAATCAAATATTTGCTTCGGTCCACACTTTTTTTTCTTGTTCGTCTTTTATGTTTAATATATATAAATACAATGTAAAAATAAATAGTTTTAGTGAAAATAATTCTATTTTTTCTGTTTTTGAGGCACTAGACAATATATATTTTTTTTAACTTGAAATCAGAAGACTTCTGGACTATGCCTTGGAAGTCACAACATCTCTTTACGCTCTTTCTCAATTAGTTACAAAAATTTGGTCGTTTATAGTTTGAATTTTTATTTGCACTTTTTGTTGGTTTTCTTCGAGGTGCAAATTAATTTATGATGATTAAAAAATTAATTATCAATAAATTAGTTACAAAAATTAATTGCCAATAAATTATTATGTTTTGTTAATTTCATTCAACGAACGAAATATGATATCAGAAAAACAAATAATTAGAAAGTCACAAAATTAACAATGATAATAAAAATTATAACAATATTATATACTAATAATATTAAAATTACTGACAATACTAATACAAAAATATCAATAAAAATAAAAATAATTATTTTTTGTTAAAAAGTTGCTTCAGTCCACCTCATTTCCGTGCTGCCTTACCTGTAGCGCTGTGACAGGAGGGTGGACCTAGGGGTGATTAATGAGCGAGTTGGGGTATGCTCATGCTCGGCTCATTAGCTTAATGAGTGAGTTGATAATAAGCGAGTTATAGCGAGTTGAGAATGAGCGAGTTGTGATATTCTATATTACATTCCTTTATTAATTGGACAACCTCTTCATAAATCTCAAGTAATAAAGTGTTCACAGGTGATTATGAAAAAATAATAATAATTAAAAGAAAAGAACTCAAAATGGTGCTTTTATTTGGTAATGAATAAAATTAGGCCAAAGATTTGTATGTTGCATAAAAATGTTACTTGAATAGATCTCAAGTATTGTTACTTAATTTATTTGGGTTTGATTCAAGGGATTAGATGTGGCAGGATTTATGTAACTCAGTTCTTAATGAGCGTGTTATAAACGAGTTGGGGTATGCTCATGCTCTGCTTATTAAATTAATGAGCGAGTTATTAATGAGATTTTAACGAGCGAGTTATGAGCGAGTCACGAGTTATGAGCAATTTACTCACCCTTAGTTGGATCGAACTAAATTTTAGATCATCCCTGATCAAAATTAAAAATTTGATTCGGTCCTTTCTATCTTTGGAAAAAAACACTCTAGGCTGCGATATATGTACTGCCCGTCCGGTCTTGATCGTATCTGTTGTCATAGCGGAACGGCTAAAAAAATAACGCTATTATCATACTACGCCGCTATAGCGCTAATAACACTATAACTTTTATGGTCCAAAAACACTGTAACAGCGGTATAGTGCGTTGTTTAAAACCTTGGTACGGACCCTCAATAATTAATTTCAGTTTTCCTCCCGATGAGCCAAACCTGTCGCTGAAGTCCAATAGAAAAAAGGGAGCAGCTTGGGTCCGATGCCCATCGGACTCAAATTTGGATCCGATGGGTTTAGGGACCGTCCAATTCATTTTAAGATTCGCGCGCGCACGAATTCTAAAGCAGACACAAAAATTGCGGGTATGAATCTTAAAGCAAATCGGACGATCATCGAGGCCATCAAACTCACGTTAAGTCCGATGAGCATCGGACCCAAGCTGCTCCCGAAAAAAAAAAAGGCTAGCTTTTGGTTGCTGTCTTGTTTATTTATTTATTTTTTTTTTTTTTGCAATGCGTTGCTTGCTCAGTTGCTTGCTTTCTTGTTAACTAGTTGCGGCTTTTTTGACGGAGACAGAGTTGACCTGACTTTTCGCTTCGGTCAAATTCACCAAATATTTAAAAAAAAAATCAGATCCTTGTCCCTCTCCATTTTACAGTACACAATAGAATAGCAGATGCCTTTTACTTTCCCGGAGTGTGATCGAATCCATATCCTCTGAGGTAACATAATGTTTATATTTGGATCACAGCTGTCCGATCAGAATCCAAACCAATCTGATCCGAAATGAACACATGGGGCCACTTTAATAATCGTGCAGATTCTTACTGGACGGTCCAGATCCAACCAGAAGTATTCGGTTACCTTAGGCGATGCAAATTCAGTGTGATGGGCTATTGGCTAGGCTGACATATGAAAAAGTTTAGCAATAAATATAGAATATAGATTAAGGAAAGATCAATAGGTCATGGATAAAATCAAGTTGAGAAAATTTATATGATTAATTTTCATACGTATTTGATTTTTATAGTTCGAAAATCCGTTTCTAGTGCTACTTCTTCTCATAACAAAGGACCGGGTTTACTTGTTTATATTAATTTTTTTAGATTTGAATCCGTTTATTAATCTATAATTCTAGAGAACGGAGTACTACTTTCAGGTTCAACGAGCACGATGACCGTCCGATCTAATTTAAGATTTGTGCGCACGAACATTGAAACAAATGCACACGAATTTTAAAGTGTTCCGCACGAATCTTAAAACAAATTGACGGTGATTAAACCCATCGAACTAGAGTAGGTCCGATGCCCATCGGACCTACTCTCAAGTGATAATTTTATATGGAAAAGGGCATCGGACCTACTCTCAAGTGATAATTTTATATGGAAAAGGGCATCGGACCTACTCTCAAGTGATAATTTTATATGAAAAAGGACATCGGACCTACTCTCAAGTAATAATTTTATATGGAAAAATGAATGGTCCGCTGGTTGAAAACTTGAAATGGACTTGTATGCGCTGCAGCGGGACAATATGAATCCAAATAAGCACAGCTTGACAACATGGGTTTATGTGTGAACGTGATACCTTTTAGAATTCCAAGACTATTTATTTTAGAGAGCTACCAATTTGTGGACATGGACGGATGTGGCCCTGTATATGTTACTGACATCTGACATCCAAATCATTATTTATCTTGGAGTATGATATGTTAATGAAGGTTGAACTTTCTTTGTTTTCATATTTTAAATTTTCATATAATAAAGTTTTTAAAATATTACTGAGAATAGATAAAAATAATAATTTTCATATTAATATAAAAATTTGAAATGTTGTTTGGATTGTATATTTGGAATAGTGAATAGCTGTAACAGAGAAAAAATAGTGTTAACAATGTGCTAATTAAGAGAGAAGATATGCAAGTGGGGTCTCAAACGAATTGTCACGACGTAGAGATGATAGAAGTGGCTTCAACTTTGTCATTTCGGGACTGTATTGGCGAAAATCTGAGAAGAAAATATTTTTTTCTCTCTTCACAATTTCAAATAGTAGTTATTCCAACATTTTCAAAGAATAGAGAACAACATATATTCTAGCTATTCCGAATAGCAAAAATATTATTTGTGTGCACATTACTATTCTCGAATAGCCCCTATTCTTAATGCATCTAAACATACCTTTTCATGTGTACGTAAGCAATAATGACTTTTGATTTTATGTCAATACGAATCGATAATTAGAGAAATCAATGTTCATAAATAATCCATATAAATATATTTTTACAAAATCTTTATACTAATTAAAATAAAGTCAAAGTATAATAATCTTTTGTGTGTAAAAATAAAATGATAAAATGATGTAGATCATATCTAACGATTTAATTTAATATTTTAGTTTTAAAGTTGTAAGTTATTCAAGTTTAAAAAAAAATGAGACATTATGGATATACCAAAAGTGAGGCATTTAAATTCTACTATATATTAATTAGCACAAAATAACAAACTCTTTTGACAGTTGGAACACTAACCTAGTTCAGTTGAGTATAACTAGCGTGTTCTTAAGTTTATCAAGTTTTTTTTAGAACTTAATTTTAAAATTTATCAGATTGACTTTATACGATGAATTCAAACGATAAAACCAATCTACTTTACGAGTGATACGTCTACATGTGAAAAATTTAAATTTTAAAATTAACTTGGTATAAAGTCAAGTTAAAAGATTTATAAATTAATTTTAATACATTCATTTTTGAACATTTGTTGACCACATGACTCTATACAAAAAGAATTCAAAAATTTATTTTTTTTGCATGTAAATGCATCACTCGTAAGGTAGATCGGTTTCAATTGTTTAGATTCATTGTTCGAAACAAATCCAATAAATTTTAGAGTTAAGTTCACAAAGATGTTTGATGAACCTAAGAACACCCTAGTTCTACATCTAGTTTAGTAATATATAAATTTGGTATAATTTCAAAATTTAATTTTGGATTGTTCAATTGTATTAATTTTTAATTAGTATAAAGTGAACAAATTTAATTCTTGACATATATACATTTTAGACGAATTCATATGTTATCTTGAAGTAAAGTATTTATCATTTTTGTGACATAACTTGCACGTGTTTTACAAAAAAAAAATTATATTAAACTTTCAGCCAAAGTTAGTTTATTTTGATTGATTTAAGTGCACAATTACTAGAGCGGTATATCAGGATTCAGGATTTACCGATTTAGTATAACTAACAAATATTTTTAATATTAAGACATATATAATAGGGATCGACTAACAGTCCCCCCATTCAGTCCCCTAAACGTCTCCCCGCTAACTAATGGTCAAAGTACAACTGGGGACCACTAACTGTAATTAACTGTAATTTGTCAAACCTCTATTCATCACTAAAATTGAAAGTATTCATACCTACGCAATGAAGTATTCATACCTACGTAATGAAGTATTCATCACTAAAATTTGTCAAACATCTATTCAACTGGGGACCATTACTTTTCGGGGCCAGTAACTGTCAGACTGGATTGGGAACCACAACCAAAAAGTCACGTGGATCACACCACCAGTGCTACATTCATTGATTAAATTAATTCACATACAAAATGGAAAATATTCATACCTAAAATATCAAATATTCATATATAATTCATCAAGTATTCATACCTAAGATATCAAATATTAAAAAAAAAAAAACTGGACACATCACTTACTCATCTTTTACACGTTTTTCAAGGTGATTTTTTTTCTTCGTTCAATCTAACCAATATTTCTGACGATCTATGAGGAATTTTGCAAATCTAAAACCACGAACGTGTTCTACACAATTTTCTCTTTCAAATAAGATCCATGATGACATACTTTTACATGTTTTTCAAGGTATCAAATATTATATATGGAAAATATTCATAAAAAATGGAAAGTATTCACACCTAAGATATCAAATATTAATATATAATTCATCAAGTATTCATACCTAAGATATCAAGTATTTAAAGAAAAAACTGGACTCATCTTTTACACGTTTTTCAATGTATCAAATATTCATATATGGAAAGTATTCATACCTAAGATATCAAATATTCATATATAATTCATCAAGTATTCATACCTAAGATATCAAGTATTTAAAGAAAAAACTGGACTCATATTTTACACGTTTTTCAAAGTGATTTAATGATTGACATAGTTAGTTAGAATGGGGGGACGTTTAGGGGATTGGAGTGCGGGAGACAACATCTTTACTCTATATAATATTCAACAACACGATTAGTTGTACAATAATTGAACAGAAAAAGACATATATACTTTTAGTAATTATACTGCATCTTAGAAACATTAAAGACATACTTAAGTATAATACTATCTTAAAAAAAAAGGAAGAAAAATCAAATCAAGCATTATGATTTGCCATAGCTAAATTTTTTAAATTAAACATATAGAGGATCAATTACCTTCTCTATTTGGGCCATCCGACAGTGACTTGCCACACAATGGGACCTGTCAGTACAAGCTGCACCGAATCTGAATCCCTTGGGTCTGGCTGGGTCTGGTTATCCACAATCCAACGATCTCATCACGAAGAAAACTATGTGTTTGACTTTGACCCGTTAATTTCTCGCTTTTTATTTCGGAAGAAAAATAAATTTAAAATTTCCTCTTTCGTTCTTTCCACTCTCCAGTCCCCTCCTCTCCAAAAAGCAAAAGGCCCGTTTATGTGCGCGCGCGCGCACACACACACACAGACATATAGAGAGACGAAGCGAGCGAGCGAGACAGAGAGAGAGAGAGAGAGAGAGAGAGATGGTGGTGCCGGAGTCGCCATTAATGAGATACTTTGGTGTGATACTAATACTATGCCTCTTAATCCTATCTAGTGCTGGAACAGCAACTGCTCAAGCTACCACAAACAAAACTGAAGGTATGTACTGATCCATCGATCTGCAGTACCTTTATATTCTAAACTATACTTCCATCTTTCATTGACAGCCATCGATCTATCTATACTTCCAATTCAAGAGTCTCTATCTATATGCCTATTCCAGTTTTCCTATTATTTTAAAGATTTCGCTGATCAACATTTAAGGGGAAATCCTAAATTGTAAAGCCTGCTCTTTCCTGTTTTGCTATTCAATAAGCTTTCTCTTTCCTTTTCATTTGTTTACGAGATACTTTGCAACAACTTCGTTTCCTGAATTCCTGCTCCCCTGATCACATACAATATCCGTGCGTTCTTTCTATCAATTACTGTTTTGTTTAAGAGATACTTTCCTGAATTTCCTTTTTATTTACTTATTTTTGCTCTCCGTACTTCCCTAGAGCATTTTTTTTTTCCAAGGTTGCTTTACTTTTTTTTTTTTTCAAAGCAATATTGCAGCTTCCAACTCATTGATTATTATTGTTTTTATTTATTAGTGCTGGGTCCTACGGACTATAAGTCAAAAAAATCGCCGAAATTTTTATTAATAGGAATTTTAATTAAAAAATATCGGTAATGAGGAATGTTTTTGCGAAATTTTGATATATTTGAAAAATTTCATAGTCCATAACATTCAGGGGACGTTATGGACCATCACAGTCTGATTAGTGAAAACCAATTAACGAAATTACCGGACGTTGTAGAATATCACGGTCCGTTAACGAAAAAAGAAATACTTTGCCCGTTTTGATTTATCACGACTCGGAACAGCCACAAAAAAAAAATCAGACTGTTGTTGTCTATAACGACCTCGGACATAACTCACTGTGTACTGCGCTATCAAATAATCTCTCCGTCAATTAAGTGAAAAAATCGTGTGGTTGGCTTTTCGAAAGGTGTTCTTATCTAAGAAAAAAAAACCTTTTTAATTTTGTACTCATTAAAATATTGTGTTTATCTTTAACCCAGATTTTCAAATCCGTCATTTATTTAATCACGAATACGTCATCTTGTGCTGTAATCTTACTGTTACTTGACAAGTTGACAACAATATTTAATATTTTATAGACATCTTTTTTTTTTTCAATTCTAATCAGGCGACTCCACATGGTTTTAGACATGCGCGTCTGTGGAAATAATACCGAAATTTTTATTAATAGGAATATAAATAAAAAAAAATATCAACAATGAGGAATAGTTTTGTTGGATTTTGAAAAATAGAAAAAACTTTGTAACCCGTCCAGGGCACTGTAGCCAGCTACATTTTTTTTTTTTTGCTTCAGTTTGCAATTTTTTTGAAAAAATAAAACTCAATGTAGCTGGACGTTATAGACCATAACGTCCAACTACAGTGTTTTTTGTTAATTAAAGATCATTAGCGATCAGATTAACTGGACGTTATAAACTATAACGTCCAGCTACGTACAGTGCCCTGGACGTTACAAACCATAACGTTTTTCTTATTTTTCAAAATCCAATAAAACTATTCCTCATTGTTGATATTTTTTTTTATTTAAATTCCTATTAATAAAAATTACGGGAAATAATGTATATAGACTAAGTAATAGTTGTACTTTTGTTTCGTATTAATTATTTTATTTTTTAAATAATTTATCACCCTAATCATCCATCTCACATTCCAACATAATATATAAGGATTGTTTGGTCTTTTGAATGAAAAATGTTAGTATTTAATACCATATTTTTTTTATTTTACACACTTTATCTAATTGCTATAATTTTTTCACTATAACAACCATGTTTTAGAATTGAACTTCGTGAGGGAAATTTAGATTTTTGAAAACAATTAAATGAAATATGTATTATTGAGGATGAAGCAATAAAACAGGGGTGCAAAAGAAATGTGGCATGCTCTAATGTAAAAACAAAAAAAAAATACTCCAAGTTTGAAACTTTGCAAAACTTTGCCAATGTATGCATATTATTTTTTTTCCTGCAGTGGTGGCATTGAATACCATACTAGGAAGATGGGGAAAGAGTGCAAATTCGAATTGGAACAAAAGTGGCGAACCGTGTAGCGGGTGGGCTATAGACTCCACGGACCTTGACAACAACCCAGATTTCAACCCAGGAATCAAGTGTGACTGCTCTTACAATTCCAACAAAACTTGTCACATTATCAAGTTGTAAGTTTATCTGACTGAACTGGTTAATTTTAATTTACATATTGAAATCTTGTAAGGAATTAAATTATATATATAGAGAGAGGTTGGCTAAGATCAAAGTGGTATGACCAAGACCTTAATATTACCAATTTGTTTTTGCGATTTTCAAAGTTCAAATAGTCGATCTGAAGTGCTCACGTGTTCTCCATATTAAAATGTACATGGAGACCAAATTTTACATTTTTGGAATTTTTTACTATTTTTTATGGATTTTTAAAATCACTGTTTTTCAGATCTTATTTATTTATTTTTTATTATGAAAAACAGTTATTTTCAAAAATCCATAAAAAATAGTAAAAAAATTCAAAAAAATGTAAAATTTGATCTCCAAGCACATTTTAATATGGAACACGTTGAGCACTTCAAATCAACTATTTAACTTTAAAATTGTAAAAACTAATTGGTAGCACCAAGACCTTGGTCATACCATTTTGATCTTAGCCAACCTCTATATCTATATATATATATATATATGAGGAGGGTTATAATACCTCATCGTACCTCATATTTTATAGCTTCGTTTTTTAAGTCCAAATTGTCGATCCGAACCGTTCAACATGATATCCATACTAAAATATGTCCGGAGATAAAATTTTATAATTTTTGGAAATTGTTTACTATTTAATATGTACAAAATCACTATTTCTAGACCGTTCAAAAACAATGATTTTTGTACATCTCTTAAAAAATAGTAAAAAAGTTCCAAAAATTATAAAATTTCATCCCCAGGTATATTTTAGTATGGATGTCATATTGAGCGGTTCGGATCGGCAATTTAGACCTTGAAAACGAAGATATAAAATATGAGGTATGATGAGGTATGAAAGACATGATATATTGAAACCCTCCTCTTTAATTTCCAAAGCAAGTTAGCCCATATATATATATATATATATATATTTTTTCTATTCTTGGGTTGTGGGGAAAACCATAATTATTGAATTAAAATTATGAATTTTCTCCCTCCCAACAAATAGTAAACAGATCTAAAAAATGGAAAAGTTGGTCCCTATATTATTTTAATATGTAGATTATATTGAACGGTTCAAATCGAGCAATTGAATTTGGGAAATGGAGATCTAAAGTTAAAGCATGGATTTGCAAAGCATTTGGGCCCACTTTCTGACTGAGTGTATATTTTTGGATACGTATATATTTGGATATGTATTTTTTTCACCAGAGTCAAAACTTATTATGATCTTGGTTACTCTTGTTATATTTTGGTAACATAGAAAAACTAAAATATATGTGAAAGGAGAAACAAAAGTATACTTTTTTCTCAACTGTATGTATGTTCCTCATTTTACTAACACAGAAATTCTATAGCCATATGGGTTTGGATTGGAGAGGCCAGTAGATTTGGAGGCACTTTTCATTAGGATGTGTCAGACAACGATTAATCTAAAGTCTAAACCATACACAAACTGTCTTATTTCCAGTAGCATTGGTCAGGCTTGATCTCATCAGATCAATCTAAAAAGACCAATCGAAAATGGCTTTTCCTGATCACACAAAATATATTGCATTTCACTGACAGTCTGACACATAGGATCTATGATATTCTCATATTAATTATATCATTTTATGGCAACTGTATATAGACCACTGTATATATATTAAAAATTTTTAACTGTAATTTCATTGTAATTATTTTTGTAATCTTTTGTTTATGCACTAGATATTCATTTATTTGTTTAATGCATGACTTTTACCTTTCGGGCTAATTTTTTGAATTAACACAGGAAGGTGTATGCATTGGATGTGGTGGGAAGTATACCAGATGAGCTCCAGAACCTTACTTATCTTTCTAACTTGTAATACTTTAACTGACAAGCCCCTAGTTTTTCCTCATCTCATTCTTTACAACACAAAAATTGTATCGTGAAACATGTATTTGTACCTAATATCTATTTTCTTTAATTACCTCAAAGAGTGAAAAACAGCCAAAAGGTTTTCTACTTTCAATTATCTACCAATGTTTGATACTATACTACATAGAATTAAGTCAATAATTTACAGTATTTTGACACCCTACCAATGTTTTATAACTGGATTGTTTCTTGGAAGCATACCGAAGAGCATACCTGCTCGTTGTAAATTATTTTAATTGTTTATTTTCTTAGCTATTATTATTTTATATTTATGTAAGACTTCAACTTCACTAATTTTTTCAGGGACTTAAGACAAAACTATCTAACAGGTCCTGTACCTGGGTTCATGGGGAACATGACTCAAATGCAATACTTGTAATGTCATCTTCCTTGCTAAGTGGTGAATTATAAAACATTTAATATATTATATACGTTATATTAACATTATACAGTTTCCTATTGGTATTACACAAATTAGGTCTTTCGGCATCAATGCATTATCGGGTCCAGTTCCAAAGGAATTGGGAAATCTTAAAAACCTCATATCGCTGTAAGATTTCTCTTCCCTGATTCCTAATATAGAACTCCAATAATGTAATAGATCTCCAAAACTAACTTTTGATGTCCGGTTACTTTATATTGCAGGGGAATGGGAACAAACAACTTCAGCGGGTCGATACCTGATGAATTTGGGAACTTGACGAATCTTCAAGAACTGTTATCATTTTTTACTTTCATTTTAAAAATATTAAAACTGTAACAAAAGTAATGAACTAACAATGTAGTTTCTTGTTTGCAGTTATATTGATAGTTCGGGTCTCAGCGGTGAATTGCCAAAAACACTATCCAATCTTAAAAACATGAGAACCCTGTAATTTTTATCAAGTCATTTTCCTATAATTCATGTTTAATTATATTGAATGTGAGTTAATAATTTATTTTATATGGTCAGGTTTGCATCAGACAATGCTTTCACTGGTAAACTGCCTGACTATATTGGTACCTGGACAGGTTTGCAAGTCCTGTATGCTCTCTCTCTCTCTCTCTCTCTTCCCCTCTCTATCTCTATCTTTGTGCTTGTGTGTATGTGCCATCAGTATCCTTCCAAGGGGACAAGTGAAGTAAAAGCAAAGCAGAGGTTAAATAACTTCAATTTTGGCAAGGAAGTAATTAAATGTACTGTCATTTTTAAGGTCCAAAATAGCCGTCAGTATTATGTTATAAAGGTGAAGTAACGAGGTTGAAAAGTTAGATATGTGGTACTTTAAGGTTAAACTTTAAAGCACCTACCAAGCTCCTTTAATTTTACTGAAGGATAACCCTATTTTAAAGCATCTTTTGCTGTTTGGCAAACTGGGGTCTAGGGTTATATTTATATGTATATTAAGCAGATACTATAGTCTCGGTGATGAAAACATAATTAGGTTATGTGTGCTGCTGAAAGCATAAATCCGAATCTGAACATGACTCAATAATTTCTAGAATTTAGTAATGTCTACCAGACAAAAGCTGAACCCTGGATGTTTTGGAACAGGCATAAAGTGGCTAATATGACTGACCAAAACTTTAAATGGATTCTACCTGGTACCAAATATTACCTGATTATCCCTCCAAAAAAAATACGCAGTTGAAACAACCAAACTTCGCATGTGGAAAGGACTCAAGCTAAGGCTGAGGTGCCTTGTGACCAAAATGAACCCAAAAAATGGAATTGATCTGGAACCCATCAATAAGCTCCAGGTTGACCTTCAACTTGGAAAAACCCAAATTAAGAAAAAAAAAAAGAATAAACAAGAAACCAGATCAAAGATGATTTAGACCTGCAGAGACTAGTATCCAAACATCGGTTGACCAGTTTCACCCAAGATTAGTGAAATTTGACCCGCTGGTTGCCACCTCTGCATGCCAAGTAGTTTTGTGAGTGCACCCAAACTAGCTGGATAATTACGGGCCATAAGTGTGAGATGCAATAAACCGAGGGACCAATATATATAGTTTCTATCTGTCTGTGTCATTGTGATCGTTTCTACAACCATGAGTATTAAATTTTCAGGAGATTTCAAGGAAATTCTTTTGAAGGGCCAATTCCATCTAATTTTGCAAACCTTGTCATGTTAACGAACCTGTAAGTTTCTTCTAGTTCAAGTTTGTTGAACATTATTTTTTATTAAAATAAATATATTAAATTGCAAACTTTTATTTGTGCTCTTCTGTGTATATATGAATGAAGACGGATTGGGGACATAGCAAATGGCACTAGCTCTACGTTGGCTTTTGTCAGCAACTTGACATCCTTGAGCACTTTGTATGCCTAATTAAATTCAAGCCAAGCTACATTTCAGGATTTCATTTCTTTAGATATGCAGCTCCTTCAGTATATTGATATTGAAGTTTACATTGTAGAATCTTAAGGAATTGCAAGATATCAGATACTCTCCCGACAGACTTCTCTAAGCTCAAAAGTTTACAATTATTGTATGAAGTTCAACAACTTTGTTTATTCTTCTAATGAAGGTAATGTTTTTACTATTTTTGCCTGCAGTTGTGTTAAATTTGTGTTTTCTTTTCATGTTTTTTTTGTAGAGATTTGAGTTTCAACAATATAACTGGAGAGGTGCCACAGTCTCTTTTCAGTTTAAGCTCTTTGAAAACTTTGTGAGAATCATTTTCCTGTTTATTTTTATAACTTCAAGTAGATTTATTTTTTATTGATTTTTATTGCTTATGTTATTGTATTTTGAGTCAGATTTCTCGGGAATAATAGTCTTAGTGGCAGCTTGCCATCTCAGAAAAGCACTTCACTCCTCAACATGTATGCTATCTTGGTTTTGTATTTTTCTTTTTTGTTTTCTTTTGGCTTTATCATGAAAAAAAAAAGTACTTAGATTATTGATGTCGTATATAGTTTCAAGATTACCCATTGCTTTTTGTTCATAGAGATTTGTCATACAATCTGCTCTCAGGAGCCTTTCCTTCTTGGGTTAATCGTGAAAATGACAATTTACAACTGTAAGTAATGTTATATCAGAAAAAGCTTCTTTATTATTTTATAAATATTATCCAAGGAATTCTATTACTTACATTGATCCCTATAATTAAAAATTCATGAACCCAATAGAACCTTTGGTCCGTCATTCAACACTGCTTATGAAAACTTAGCTTTTATTTTTTTCTTCCAGGAACTTGGTGGCAAACAACTTTGTCATCCAGAGCTCCAATAGCAGGTGCTGGGAATGTTTATTCTTTTCAAGCTTTCCATATGATAAATCGACTCTCTTGATTTCTACTACTAAAATCTATTTATAGTTGGGTTTCAATATTTACCCTTTTTCATAATTACAATTACAGTTTCTTGCCTTCTGGTTTAGAATGCCTTCAGCGAGATATTCCCTGTCACAAGGGCTCTCCTATTTGTAACCCTCTCTCTCTCTCTCGCTCTCCCTCTTTTTTTTCAAGTCTTGACAGCTGCTGCCAAAGTTACTAAGAGTCCCTCCTATGCTCAAAGAAATTAAAAAATAAATATTATATGCTCATATTTTAGTTTTGAAATTACACAAATGGTCGTTAAATATCATTTAATCCCCATATTAATGAAATGAGGGCTTTGACCCTCTTTCTTTCTCAAAAAAATATCATTTAATCCTTTAAGATTTCCATTTTGTCCCAAATTGATCTTACCTTTAAAAATAATAATATTTTCATCCATCTCGGCACCATTTTAGCACTCCAAATAATGCTGGTGTAGTAGCACAAACAATGCAAATAACATAAATAATAATGTTATTATTCACAGCATCAAGTATCGGTTTAATGGATACCAATATTGACATAAATATCATCATAAATAGTTAAAAACAATATTCATATGCTTCCTCACTTTGAAAATTATCATGACATAGTTGATAATGTGGTACATCTAAATTTTGAACTGATGATAGCAGGACTACGGTGCAATGTAATAATTTTAAAGGCCAATATAATATTTCTAAAATTTACTGACCAAAATGGTAAACAATACATTTAAAACGAAGTAAAATATTTACAGAAAAAACTAAATTACAGATTCATCCTTCGCAATAAGATGTGGTGCAGCTAGGTCATTGACTGCTCAAGATACAACAGTGTACCAACCAGATAATGTCAACCTGTCAGCCGCTTCTTATTATGTTACAGGTATGTGCTCCATACCGATATGCTGTCATTCTCTGTTTCCAGCACCGCCACATATCATAATTCAAATACTTAATGGGAATATAAAAGTCATAATTTGATAATTGAATTACAGGAATAACATTCTTGTGCCCTTCAAAAAAAGAATAACATTCTTGCCTGTTGGCACCTTCAGTTATGTACCAGTCATGCACAAAGATTTTTACAAATGTACTGAAACATATAGACCATTCTACATTTTTTTTTCGTTTTTCTTCTTTTTCCAGATCAATGGGGGGTGAGCAACGTGGGTGCATTTCTAGATGCGCCCAGTAACAATTACAAAATTGGAAGTCTCTCCCAATTCCAAAATACACTTGATTCTGAATTATTTCAGAATGCACGAATGTCACCTTCTTCTTTGAGATATTATGGGTTCGGACTTGAAAATGGAAACTACACTGTTAAGCTCCAATTTGCTGAGATTGCATACCCAGATCCACCTCCACTTACTTGGCAGAGTACAGGGCGAAGGATTTTTGATATCTTTATCCAGGTTTCTGCAATACCATTTTTTTTTCCCAAACATTATTGTACCACCTGGTACTAGTTTATACTTGATACCTGCCTGCCTGTATGGTAACATACCTCAAAAGAAATTTTGTAACAGCAGTTAAACAAAAACAAAAAAAAAATATTTTTTTATTTTTTTGGGTGGGTGGGGTCTTCTTCTAGTAATTGCTGCCATCATGATGATAGTGCACAATTCCCGGTACCAGTGCAACATACATTTACATTGTTTCACGTCTGTGTGATGGAGGTTTAATGGTTCAATTGGGTGTTTTAAGTGTTTACTGTTTCCTGAAATTATAGTTTGAATAACAAAACATGGAGAAGCAGCCTTGCTTGTACCAGTACAGAGACTAATTTAGACGTACCGGTATGAGCATCCAATTCTGGCAAAGCCATTCAGTTTTGGTTACTCTGGAAGTTCTTCCTTGGTTGATCATATGTTAAAGGTATGTACATGCTTCTAACCAATGATTTTTGCACAATTTTCACTAATTGTTGTAGGGAGCTTTGAAAGAAAAGGACTTTGATATAAAGAAAGAAGCTGGTGGAAGATCCCTTGTAGCAGTTGTAAGAAGCTACATTGTGTTGGTAACAAATAACTTCATTGAGATACATTTCTTTTGGGCTGGCAAAGGCACTTGCTTCGTACCGACTCAAGGCTATTATGGCCCTGCCATCTCAGCTATTAGTGTTTCTCCTTTTGGTACCATCTCCATTTCTTTTTACTCTCTCCTTCTTTTTTGAAACCTTGGCAGGGGCTGCTACTCTCTCTCTCTCCTGTCTGTGTGCACCTTCGTGATCCTTTAAACTGTCAAAGCAATATTAACATAATTTGTGTTCCCATTTTTCTTGACGTTCCAATTATATAACATTCAGACTTCAAGCCTACGGTGTCAAACAGAGAACCAAGTTTGAGTAAGAGCAAAACAGGTCTCATTGTAGGAGTTGTAGTAGGAGTGACAGTTTTAGGATTAATAGCAGTACTCGCAGTTTTATTTTGGAG
>JAJGRW010000042.1:0-51305 GCA_025461045.1 Carex parvula
TTAATATCCAAAGTTTAATAAAATTATTAATTATGCCCAGATTTCCAAACTTTCGCTAAAAATATCCAAGCCGGCCAGAAATGCCGGCTTAGTCCTTTTTTTTTTTTTTTTTTTTTTAGAGAGAGACTATGAAGAACAAATTGAAACCTAACTCTGAAAACTTGAAATTTTTGTTTAAATTATTTGTTATACTACTTCTTTTAATGTATAATAGCATATTTATACTAAAATACGCTAGATTACTGAAATTATGTGAATTACACTATATTCCAATAAATTATGTTCAATTATACTAAATTACGTTAAATAACTTCGCTAATTATACTGAAATCCGGTAAAAAAAACACTAAACTACCAAAATTACGTATGTAGACTGATTTTTGCTCATCTTTCATGAATCATAAAAAGTAGTAAAAAAATTCCAAAAATAGTAAAAAGTGGTAATCTGCAAGTTCATTATGTAACTAATTTACTGAGCTACTTGGATTGAATGATAATGAAAATCTTAATCGTAAACTTCAACTCAAGTTTTGAGGCTCTTCCCTTTGTTTTTTGGTGATTCTGAATTTCGAAATCGACGTAGCTGCACAGACGCTGCGCATTTTCGCAAGCTTTCCGAAAAGGGTCATTTGCTAAAATCGGACACTCGAGCGCCGTTTTATGACCGTTTGAAGTTTTCGCCGTCGTTTTTCGCCTTTTCAGTGAAGATATCGTCCCTATTCATATGTAATTTAGCGTAATTTACCGTATTTTAACATAATTAGTGTAACTCAACGTAATTTAACATAATATAGTGTTATTCAACATAATTTCAATTAATCTATCGTATTTTAGTATAATATGCTAATTATACATCAAAAGAAGTAATATAACAAATAATTTAAACAAAAATTTCAAATTTTCAGAGTTAGATTTCAATATTTTGATCTTCATAGTGCTCTCTCTCATATAAAAAAAAAAAACCGGTACCAAGCCGGCCAGAAAATGGCCGGCTTAGGGAGGACCTAAGCCGGCCATTTTCTGGCCGGCTTGGGTTTTTTCGATAATTGGTCTGATTCTGGCATAATTAATAATTTGTATTAAACTTTGGATATTAATAAAATGTCGGTGATATCATTCACAATTTGATAATTTTTTATCTATTAACTGATTTAGAAATAAAAATTTAGTGTACAATTTTATTTGCTAAAATCAGAAAGGAAGGTGTTGTGTCTTTTCTTTTGTTGCAGAGAATCTTATGAATGGAGGCTGTCGGATATGAAAATACCGAAATTAATGTTAGCATCTCCAATTATTTCGATATATATCCTTTTTTGTAATTTTTTTCTTTTTGTCTGATTTAACAAGTACAATGTCATTATAACTTCTAGATGTACAGTCCTTATATTTATTGTGTACACGTCAATGTATCTATTATGTTTTTAACACATATTTCAAAATTCTTACTGAGGAGGGTTCAAATGCCTCCATTTTTTCATGTCTTCATCATGCCTCCATTTTTAAAAACTTTAATACTCAAAATTTAAACTTAAAGTCAAAATAAACCGTTGGATATGATCTACATCATTTTATCTATGCACGTGTAAACAATTATGCATTTCAATTTTGTTTTGGTTGTCATCAAGAGTTGTAGAAAACGTCCTAATGTGGATAATTTCTAGACGTTGATTTTTTAACTTATTGATTCACATAATAAAAATCAAAATGTGTAATTTTTTATGAGCACATAGATAAAATGATATAGATCATATCCAACGGTTTTATTTTGACTTTTAAGTTTTAAATTTTGAGTTATTAAGTTTTTAAAAATGGAGGCATGGTGAGGCACAAAAAATGAAGGCTTTGAACCCTCCTCTTCAAAATTTACTCACTAGTTATGTAAATATTTTTTAGTTCCATGTAACAAGAAACAATGTAAAATAATTTTTAAATGTAAAATTCTTTTCAACGTTGGCTGCTAATTCTTTTCCAACTAGACATCTCTTTTCATTTTATATTCATTGCTTTTGCAAATGGTCTTCCATGTCCCAATAACACATTCATATTTCCCATTAACATATCATGGACCATATATTCAATATTTTATATACATGTGTAAATATATAATAGTTATTTTCAGGTAATTGAGCTTATAGAATATAAGATATTTTACTAATCTTGTCACGACCCCGTCGCCGGGCGGAGCACGCGACAAGAGAGGCACCCTCGCATCCGTCCTTCGTCCCATCAACCTACGTCGCAACAGAAAGAAACAGAAACATACGGAGTCAGCTACAAAGCCGAGTAACCAGTTATTTAACGACGCAGCTTCTATAATTGGCTTAATAACAGTAAACAACCATTTCAATAGGATTGGATTAATCCACAAAATTAAATATCAAATTATGTAGGCATATTTAACCGACAATATCAATTGGGTCTAGATTTTCAATAACACAGTTCCATTCCAGTTAGAATCCCTGACACAGTGATTCCCAGTATTCCAGTCCATTAAAAAACATTTCAATCTCCAGACCCCATATTCCGGTTAAATATCCATCATAATCCGATTACCCAAATCAGTACCCAAAACCATACAAAACGAAAACACAGATTATAGAGAAATCTGGTTACCTGATAGCGATTAATCTATAAATCCAAATCAGATTGCAATCAACAGTTCAAAATCACGCGACGTAGTTAGAATTCCAATCGGACATGAATCAAATCAATATCATATCAAAATATTTCTTTATTTTTTCCAAATTTCCTTCACATTTCCGCTCCTTCTCTTTCTTCTCTTTTTTTGATTTTCGGTTTTCTTTTTGTTTCCTCTCATGAATAAAAAACGGAGAGAGAAAACCCTTTTAAGGGTTTACAGGGAGGGCCAAAAGAGGCCGCGTGGCATGGATGCCACGTTGGCTTTTTTATTTTTTTTTTTTTAGTTTTGCAATTTTGCAAGAACCTTTACATTTTCTATATTATAAATGAGTCCAAAATAATGAAAGAATTAATATATATTACGAGTGTTACAAATCTTTTTCTAAATTTCAAGCAAACATGCTGAAAACATGTTTTAATCAACCAAACATGAAAACACAATATATATAAGCTAACTACCGATGTGGCAAAATAATTAATTAGTTATTTAGGAACAATATTTTTAAAATAAACCATGTTGGTGAGAACAGAAAAAGAAATGCTAGCGTGATATAGTAAAATGAAATTTAATTTATGTGTCAGCTACACACGCATCAGTCTTAGTCGATAATATAACATGTGAAAATTAAAATAATTTCAAAAAAATATTTCTTTTTGGTTGAATAAAAAAATGTCTTGAGAGAAAACTTAGAAAAATGTGTTATGGATGAAGGGGAGTAAATAAAAAGGAGTGGGAGGGAGGTGAAGAGAGGGAAACAAGGGGTCTACAAGGGCATTTGTTAAAAAATTTGAGAGGAGGGTATTTTGTTCTATATTTGAAAAAGAAGGCATTATGTAAAATTCCTGATTTAGAGAGAGGCTATGCTAGTACGTATGTTACGGATCGATCCATAGATGTATTTCTATTTTAAATATTTAAAAAAAACATAGTAAAAATATGAGAAAAATATAAAATTTGGTATGCAAATACATTTTATATAAAATCATGTTAAACAATTTGATTGACTGTCTAAACTTAATATGAATATATGAGTCCATAACATGGCCACAGTTGTAATATGCATATTACCATTGTCTCACTCTTGTTTTTTATATTATTTATTTATACACGTGTTTAAGAATCTTAGTTGATACGAGAGGAGCGAAAAAAGACGATTTGCATCGCGATCCCTCATTTCGTCCAAACTGGCCCTCCGCCTAGACTCTTCTCTTTTATTTTCCGACCTCAACTCTTCCGACTCTTTCCCTTCTCCGATTCTTCTTCGGTAAGTGATTAAAACCCTATTTATTTATTTATTTATTTATTTTTATCTGTGAATTAGGATTAATTAATAATTTGGTAATTGACAGAGGACTTTAAGAACTTTAATTTGAAAATTTAGTTATTTGGTAATATGTTAATTTGATCAAGGACTTTAATTTTATACTCTAGTAATTTATCTTACCCTTGAATTTTACATTTTAGGTATTAAAAATGAACAAGTATTGTAACAGGACATCTAAACTTCCAATTGGTTCAACTTCACAAGAAGGCAAGACAGATCGAGTCTAATTTAGACTTCAATCCCTTTTCATGAGGTTAATAGTGATGAACAAGACCCTCATTCTGATCCGTATATGGCCACATATATCTCAATACACTCCAGTTTTAAATATGAAGACCCATAGAGACAGGCTCGATTTACTGTCATCGACTTGACTTGGCTAGCTAGATATTAATATATTTGCTGTTTTTTTTTTATTGTAAAAGAATATTATTCATTATAATTTTCAATATTTTAGACGAAATTTGTACTCTTATAGTATTTTGTGTCTACTCCTGACCGAAATTTTGAAATCCACCTCTAACATTGATGCCAAGCATACTTTGCAAATATATTTAATATATATTATTTGCTTTACATTTTCATATTTCTTCTTCCAGTAAAAATATGCCCCTTTTGAACGAACTAAAAAAAATACGCCAAAAAAGTAATTTTGGTCGTTATCAACCCATCTTGAGTGTGCTGTTTATTTGGATCAATCCTCTGTCATGGATTTGCACAATCATTCTTAACTAGATACACTAAAAAATATAAATAATACATATCGTCATCGATTTAAACAAAAGATGCATGAATTATAATTCAACATCAAATTTATTAGAAAAGGCCAACTTGCACTAGGTGAAAACAACGTGGAGCAAAAGAATTAATATTTAAAATGATGTGGTTAACCAATCTGCACACCTCACCTTTTTGAGCTGTAATCTGCATCTAGCGACTGTATTTTCATCTCCAGTTCCGAATGGGTATGGGGAATCCATGATATTTCAATTCATAAACTGGAACCAGAAGGAGACCAGATTTAATAAGAAAATTTCGATAAGTATAGATATTAGAGCTCAAGGATTGTTATTGTCATAAACCTAGAAGTGCAAAACTTTGTTTTCGTTTCTAACTTTTTTTTTTAAATACAATTAAACTCGTGTTGAACCGTTTAATTTTTTTATAGAACCTTCAGTATTAAAGTTCTGTAAGACACCATGCTCTCAAATCAGTGGTGGAACCAAAAATGATCGGTAGGGGACCTAACTAGTTTATCTTAGGATATCAGTTTTAGGGGCGAACCAGGGCCTGTAGGGGTGCCAGTTTTTTTTTTTTCTTAAGAGTGTGTAGTAGTAATTTTCTGGGCCAAGGGGGGCCAGGGCCCAGGCCCTTGGTTCCGCCCCTGTCTCAAATGATGATAAATTATAATTGAACTAATTACATCGTTAAATAATATCTTGCTATTAAAGACCATTAATGTTTTTTCAAGCTTGTTTCCCCTATATATATTAAATATAGAGGATTTTCCCACTTTGTGGGTTTTGAACTCATGACCTCTAACATGAGAACCATGTGTCTTTGCCACTAGACCAAAGACAAGTTCTTCTAATACCTTCATTTTGGATTAGATTAATATTAAACAAAGTTGAAATCTCATAAGAGCATCTCCACCGCTGAAATTGGTTTGCAATTTCAAGACAGCTGTCAATTTAAAGTTAGCGATATATTGCAAACAGTTCCATTGGTGAAATAATACTAATTGCAAATTGAACCGTTACACGGATCTTAAAGTATTAAGGACCTTTGAACTAACACTCCCACTACTCTCTCCCAATTCATTCCATGCTCTTCTTTTTATTCCCTTTCACAAGTATTCATTCGTACTGGTTCCCAGGATTAGCAAACCAAAAATCGACTAAAAAGTGTGAAAGGAACTGATCTTTACTACGGTCCTGTCTCTTCCTCTCCAGTTGAATTTCTCTTCTCGACTTGGAAAACTTTTTGGCTGTTTATTTTTGGTTTGGAACACTTTAAAGGGGTTTTCCCCTTCCCAGCGGGATTCTCCCTCGACCTTGAGAGCGGAGGGAGGGAGGGGAACGGGGAGGGCGTCGCTGCAGAGGCGGTGGCGAATTTGATTGAGCGGAGGCGGAGGTGTTAGGAAAGAAGCTCAGCAGCGACGAAGGCGTCTGCGGGAAGAATATTTTTTTAACTCGATCGACCGACGATTTTAATTGATTTTCTCCGCCAGCGTGGAAGAGGGAGCGAGTGGGAAGCGAAATGAAAGCGTTTTGCAGCTTTCATATTATGAAAGCTTTCAAAATATGAAACAGTTCCGCATCCGTGAAAGCCAAAATGCAATTGACAGATAGGAGAGAGAAATTGACAGATCAGCATTTGCAATTCTGTTTTACAAGCCGATGGAGATGCTCTAATCTTTTACATGTACATAGAGAAAATGATGTAGATAATATCTAATATTTTTATTTTGATATTTAAAATTTAAATTTTGAATTATTAAAATTTTAAATAGAGGCATGCGATGGAGACACAAAGAATAAAAATATTTTAATCCTCCTAAATAAATAGGAGCAAGAAATGATAATTCTAGCACACATACTTTTCAATGTACATGTTGATGATTAATAATTAAATTTGAGAGTTCAAGTTATTTTTCTTTTTATCCAGAAAAAGGATATTATTGTTATTTAATTTGGAGATGGAAAAAAGTTTTATACATTAAATGAGATATTGGACTAGTCTGCAAGATTGTGATACATATTTTCTTACTAATATTTTCTACCATATATATCCTATATTGTAGGTCATGCTGAATTATACATTAAAACTTGAATGTAGCTCTCTCAAAAAACTTGAACGTATCCAATACCAGAAAGAAAAGAAGAAGAAGAGAATAAATCAAAAGAAGCAAATCAAACAGAGCATAATTATCCATTGCTACTGTGTAATAGAAATTGGAGCAGTCACATGATTAAGAGAAAAATATTAAAATATCCACCCAAGTTTTGTCTACAAGTCTTCATCCCAAGTGCCCTCTAACTAGTTCAACTCTTAACTATTTTTTCTCTCAATTTGTCTTCAAGCCAAAAAAAATGAAAGATTTCTTTCTACCAGTTTTTTTTTCCTCCGCTTATTTTCGTCTATTTTTCTGACAATCTGTGACGAATTTTGTGAATCTATGTTTTCTACTCGATTTTATCTTTCAAATAAAATCTATAATGAAGTATTTTTGAATTATATTCGCGTCACTATTTTTTCTAATATGCTAGGTTTAAATACTTCATATGCAAGGTTAAAAGGCTAGCAGCATAGGTTTAAAGGCTTTATATGTATGTATAAATATTGTACTTTGAAGTGCCTACAAGCTTTTACTTGTAAAAAAATGATGAGTTAAAGTTTAAAGACTTGACACGAATACCTTAAATGGTTGTAGACAGATGTTTAAAGACTTGAAAAATATAATTTAAAGTGCCTACGGCTTTTACTGTCAATTTTTTTTATAATTAAGTTACATATAAGGTTTGAAGGCTGGATATAAATACTTTAAAGAGTTGTAGACAAAGATTTAAAGACTTGAGAAGCAAAATTTAAAGTGCCTACGGACTTTTACTGTAAAAAACAAAATTGACAAGTTACATGTAAGGTTTAAAGACTTCAGAAGAAAAATTTGTAGTGTTTGTGAGCTTTTACTGTAAAATTTTTTTGTAAGGTACATGTAAGACTTAATTGTTTGACACAAATATTTTAAAGGATTATAGACATATGTTTAAAAGTTTGAGAAGCAAATTTAAAGTGTCTACGGGTTTGAGAAGCCGCGCTGGAAAGGTATTACCGGCTTTCTAGAAGGTCGTCATGGTCAAAATTGCCAATTGTAAAAAATCAAAATTTTATAAGTTAGATTTTAGATTTAAAGGCTTGCTAGTAGTATTTTAAAGGGTTGTAAACATAATTGTAAAGGGTTGAACAAGGCGCCGACATTCTAGAAGATCCGATAGTTCGTGGGCATCTCGGTGATGGGTTTGGATGACAGTTAGGAGGTTCCTAAAAAAGTTACATATAAATGGAATTCAGACTTGATAAGTAACAATAGATGCATTAAATATAAATAATAATATCACAAACTTAAAATACTGTTATAGAAAATCATAGATTATGGCTAATAATTTTATACAAAAATTTCACTCTCACTCTAGGTATATGTGAGTAAATGATTTATTCCTCATAATGTACTAATTTAGTAGGAGGTTAATTTAAATTTGTTCTTCTTTTACCAAATAAAGTAGCCCAAGGCGGCGGCGGTATATGTTGTTTTACCACTATCAAGCTGTCATTGTTACTGTGTAAACAAGAAAATAGTTGTACACTTGTAAAGAAGCTTTTAAATTCCAAAGGAACTACTATTCGCTTGTGATAGTTCATAAGAAGACAAATGGAATTCTCCAGTTGAATACACTGGAGAAGGAATGAACTCGTAAGTGCGTGGCTGCCACCGTAAGCTTGGTTTTCATAGACCCTACCACTCATATCAAATAGATAAGCTCAAAAATCACATCAAAGAGACCTTAATATGAAACAAACTGTATATCATTCCGAACTAATCCAAAATCAAAGCAACAATTGAGGAAAATTCAACCTTGCTGATTATTTATTTTTGTTGCTGCTCCTATGAATAATGATGTCAAGCGAAGATTCAACACCTGCGCGCACATTAAAATTCTGATATGGAAATCTCCTTATTATCTGTAGAAAAAGCGTGGTAGATGACATTTGTCAAGACTTCTTAGGTTTCATTAATTGAGTAAAAAATTATATCAATTTAGCCCTTAGAAAAGACAATTTTTTACTTGGTGTACTTTTATTTATCCCAAGAGCTACCAATTAATCTTTTTGGAGCCAACAAGTACAATTACATTCATAAAAAACAAAACAAGTACAGTTACAATAAAGTAAAATCAATCCCTATAGATAGAGTAGAAAAAATGTGCCGTGCCGTAACTAACACGCCGTGACTTTGATCTCGTGCCGTGCCGTGACCAAATTAATTTTTCACGTGCCGTGCCATGACCAAAATATCAAGAGGTGGTCACGTCACGCGAATGATCACGTCACGTGAGTCACGCCGTGCCTAACGTGCCGTGCCATGACCAAAATATCAAGAGGTTGTCACGGCACGCAAATGATCACGTCACGTGAGTCACGCCGTGCCTAACGTGCCGTGACCATACGTGACTCGCGTGACCATTTAATCATAATTTATGTTAGTTTATTCAAGATTCACCATTAAATTAAATATTTAATGGTCCTAATTACACGTGACTCGCGTGACTACGTGACGTGCCGTGACTAAATTTTTCACGTACCGAGCCGTGCCAAAGTTTCAAAAAATGGGCACAGCACGCAAATGGTCACGGGACAGGACACCGAATCACGGCACGTAACTGACACGCGTGCCGTGCCGTAACCGTGCCGTTCCGTGACGGAGCCGGCTCCGCCGTACTATTTTTCCCTCTCTACCTATAGAGATGTTTAGCAACATCTTGTAGGGGGGAAAAAGAACCCTGTAAATTTTTACAATGCCAACATTTCTCTGGAAAAGGGAAAAATTAATACAGATTCATTTATAGAACCACCCTCACATTTCCTCAGAATTGCCTTACAATTCCAGAAAAACCGGTATGATGTATAGGCCAAGAAGTATCCTCCTAAGAACATAGAGTCATATATAGTTGATGCTAGATTCTGTTCAAGCATCTCTTTACACATCTTGCGCCATCAGGTAACTCACCATCAGCACAATTCAACGGGTATAAGCTAGAGGCACCGCAATCCGAATATTTTCATCTGTACCAAAACTCCACCATTGACATATCAATCCTAACTAGCTATCTACAATTGCAATACTTGCGCATTACATGGGAGGAGCTCGGTAAACGCTTGTGGTCCCTTGATCACATCCCATTCCACCTTTTCCTCTCCTACCTCCGCCTTCTCGACCCGTCCAATCGCCACATCCAATCCCTTGCCGATTACATACAACCTCCCTTCATCCCCTCCACCAACCACTGCATACGGCCGCCGCACCGTCTTTGGCACCCCACCACCTCGCACTGGTCTCCACTCGTCCCTGGTCTCGTCGTACAATTTTAAGTTGTTGTCGCCGTATTCTGTCACTATGTAGAGAGTGCCATTTATGATTGCGCTGGATCCCGTCCAGCCTTCACGCATCCCCTTTGGCATTTCTTGCCAGGTGTCATGGGCTGCATCGTACACTGCTCCGCGTGGCGGGTTGTCGAACGGCCATGCCCACCCTTCTGTTAGGTATACCCGCCCGTTAATTGTTGCCGCATCGTATCTGTGATGTCAAGGAATTTAATTAGTCATGTATTAGTACTGCAAGGCTAGAATGAAAGTTATATGTTTTTTGTTGTTGAATGTTTCTTCTAAAAAAAATATTGGTTTTTAAGAATTGAGTGTATATATATATTTTTTTTTTATCGAACTCTCTGAAACAATAATTTTAAGCTCTCAAAGTCACCCCTACTTGTAAACAAATAAAATCCAATTTTAAATTTGTTTTGACTTCTTTTATGAAGTGAACAATCTATTTGACTATGGGCACTATTACTATCATATTCTTTAATTGCTATTTTTTATGCTGTTGAAGCAAGTCTACTTCTATAAAAATACTCCTAATGTTTCTTGGCAATCATTGCATCATTGACTCAAAATCTAAAGAAGAGTATTAAGAAATGGTAAAGAAAATAATATTTATACTCTTGTAGTTTTGACATCTTAGACACGGTGTATACTTCTAAAGTTGGGGTTTATTAACGCCAGGGTAGTTCCAGCAACTGATAGAATGTTTTGACATGATACATCTCCGGTTTTTATTCCTCTTTTTTTCTTTTTCTTTTTTAAGTAGAAACAAATGTCCAATCTTTGGGTCACTAATTTCCCAAAAAAATATTGATGTTTTGCAAAGGTATAACCGAAAAATTGCCCCTTTTGTTTGTCCCACAACCGGATGCCAGCTATGCACCCCAGCTCCACCGAGTAAACATCCCATAATAGTTATTTTCAGTTTTTCACTTTCAAGTTGTAACTTGTAACTCTTAATTCTTACCGTTCAATTCCTTGAAGCATCACTGCAGCCCGGTCCCACCTGTCAGTGATTGGATCAAAAATCTCAGCTGAGAGCTCTCCACTGCTTTCGTTGACGGCCACAATTCTTCCATCCGAAACTTCACCAACAGCCAATGGTACGCCCGGTACAGTAATCGATCCCATAACCGACCAGGTATTAGTTATTGCACGGTAAACCAAACAGTTGTCACCGCCGCCGAGTAAGAACATCTCCCCTCGGGATGCAACCGTGCCGCAAACCAAGTAACAGGGGTGAATCGGAGTCGAGAGCGGGATTTGAGGTAAAAGAAACCACTGGTGTGAAACGGGGTCGAGGGATTGGCATTGAATTTGGAGGGTTTGTGGGTGGAAAGAGAAGACAAAGAGGCGTGGGATAGAAAGAGAAAGCTTGGATTTGGTGAGCAGGAAGGAAGGAGAGAGAAGAGCCTTGTTCCATGAAGGAGAGACGGAGCGAAGGAGAGAGGGGTAAGGGAAGGGGAGGTGAAGTAAGCAGTGCTCGGCTATGTGGTCGGGTAGACCCGGTATCACCGGCTCGTACCTGTCAGAGTTGAGTGCATCGTACCGGTTGGAGGTACAAGGAGAGGTGGTGATCATGTGGGTATCAATGGAATTCAATCCGTCCTTTATTTCAGTTTCAGATGGTTTGATTTTTTTGGTTTATAGAGTGACGGTGTGGTATGATATCTTGGTTTTGGGAGGGTATTTGGAAGAGGGGAAGAGATGAACGAAGGTAGGTAGTTATATAGTGGTTCTCACAAGTTTGCAGATACACCCAAAAGATGTTACCTTTTGTTTTGACAGCATCTTTGTTTATACTTCATATGATGATGAAGGAAGAAATAAGTTAAAAAGTAAATTTCATATATTAAGGTTAATAAAAGATACCAATAACCATAGTCTCTTATTTAATTCATAATTAACCAAATACATTTTATTTTATTTTTCTTTTAGTCATCTTTTTTCCAATAAAGGCATCAAGGACAATATAAAAGGGGGAATGAATTTATGTATTACAATTTTTATATTCTCATATGGCATTTCATGTCGGTAGAAAATTCAACGATTTAAGTTAAAAATTTCTTTATTCAAATATACAAATTTCCTACTTTAGTTTTAGAGACAAATAGTAAGTTTGATTTTCTGATTCAGTGAAATATTAGTACAAAATTTTATAATCCTACAGAAACTTTGACGGGCCAGTGAAACATTAATTTTATTTTAAACTTATTAACATATTCAATCAAAAATTTTGAAATATATTTACCAAACATTAGAATTGAAAGAATATTAACATAAAGCTTATACAAGGACGATAGCAGTTTAACAAATATTTGTTGGATGAAATGTAAAAACGCACATACAAATTGAGGAAAATTAATGAGAGTTTCTAATCTTGCCCCTGGAGTTATCTAGGATGGGAAGTTGGTGGTGGGGGCCCACCGGGCCTACATGAAAGGAAACTTCAAGCGGCCTAAATTAATGAATTGATATGGACTAGTGGAATGTGGGCTTTCGCATAATGTGGGCCCACCTGTGGCGTCTCTATTCAGCATCCGTACATGCTATGATTAGTGCACTTTGCCTATACAAAAGCTAACCGCAAAATCTTTGCGGCCGTATCTATGTGACCATATATATGCCGAGTTTCTTTACTATTCATTAATCATTACAAAACAAAAATGCAGTCTTTCATATTTACATATTTCCTTGTCCTTTATATGTGCTGGTAATGAGCTGATAAAAATTGTAAAAGAATATTAAGATCAGAAAAGCGAATATATTAGCTCTTTTATTATCATGACAAATACTAAGATTATTAAAAAGTCACAAAAAAGTGAAAAAGATAAACAAATATGAGAACAAAGATTTGAATGTCAAAAGAAAGATATATCACATCAAAAAATGGTGTAAGGAGATTTAGAAGTCATACTCAAAATAGCGAAAGATTTTCTTCAAGCATAAAAAAAAAAAGAAAAAAGAAAAGAAAAAAATAGTCACTTTGAACTTCAGTCATCTAGACAAATAAAGATTCACTTAACGTGTCAATATTTGGTGGTTCAAAATGACCAATGACACAATTTGACAAAGATGTAATGAACCGATATTGAGTGAAGATGAATGATTGTAAGTGTAGAATTATTCCTGCAACTGAATATCTACCCGAGAAAAGGTTGGGCATAGAAGAGTTTATTAGAATTTTGATAAATTATTTTGAGATTACTTGATCATTAGAAAAAAAAAATTAAATAGCCCCTTTGGACTTTAATCATATAACAATAAAAGATCCACTTAATGTGTCAAGAACCAGTGGTTACAAATTGCTAGTGACACAATTTGACAAGAAAATAGATTCATGTTGAGTGAAGACGAAATTATTGTGAGCATAGAATTATTTTTGAGATTAAATATTACTGAAAACTTCTATCTAAAAAATATTGCCTAGCGAAGAAGAGTTTATTACATATTTCTTATTTTAACTATTGATTTATATTGACATAAGAGATGCTACAGAGGTAGGGTTGATAAAAAAAAATTCAAATTAAACAGATTAACGCTGGAAAGTTTCCAGAAATAACATTTCCGCTGAATAATTTAGCGGAAATTTTGGTTAATTCCGCTGCAAACTTTGTAATTCTCCTGGATAATCTAGCGAAATTGGCCTGAATTTCAGCTAGATTATCTAGCAGAAATATTGTTTTTGAAATTTTGATTAAAATCACGTTAATCTGTTTAATTTGATTTTTTATATGTTATTAATAAAAATTTTGGATTGGAATAGTACTATATCAAATCCTTCCTGTATGTTATTGTTAGCTCAAATATGATATATATTATTCTTTATATTCTTTTTTCATTAGAACTTATTGTTACTTGGTATTTATAACATATTTTTTAAATGAAACCCATCAAATCCGTAAAAATCTGACCATTTAGCATAAAATTTAGATTAAATAGTTTTTAATTTTGATTGATTAGTCATGGATTGAAATAATATAACTCGATCATAATAAATCAGATTGATGATCTAAACAAAATCTGTACAATTCAGTCTATTTACAATAAATAGGGAGTCTATGCAATGTGTTGATCCGACAATAGAAATAGAATGATCCCGAATCCCTTACTTCTTCTATCCCTTTCCCTATATAACACATAGTAACAATATACGCGAGAAATTCGCGAATAATTCGCATTTTATTCATTTTTTTTTACGTTTCCGAATTGAACTCCGAATAAAACACGAATCACGAATTATTTGTTAGAAAAACACGAAAAAAATGGGAAATTTAAAAAAAAAAAAAAAATTTGGGGTTTTTTTTTGCTTCCTTGTTGTACCGAATCATTCCCGAATTATATCTGAATCACGAATTTTTAACCCCGCCGAACCGAACCCGAACTATTCATTTGTCACTATGATATAACATAAGCAAGCGTGTGACAATGCTTTTGCATAAGCAGCATGTTTTATATTCCTACTGCCACACAAAATCCTTGGAGACCGGAGCTGGTTGCATATGACAGACTTATGACGGTCCCGTCAAATATAAACTGGAGATATTTTGAACCGTAGGATCAAAGATTATTTCCATTCGATTCGTTTTTTCGAGTTCTTAATAAATGCCAGAGTTAAATTGCAAAGTTAGGCAGGGGATTTGAACATTACAGTGATTCCAAATAAAAATGGCTAATGCTTCAAATTTTTGGTTGGTACAAGTAATATCCTGATTTGAATCCATGATTACTCGCTCAAAATTCAAATTGAAAATGATAACAATCCACCGTTTGTTTTAAATAAATACTATCAAGTATCAACTTTGAGATAATAATTGATTATAAATGCAGTATCATTTATTTAAAACTTCTTTTGCGCTTTTATTGTGAACTTTTTTTTAGTAAGATAAGTTTGTTATGGCTGATTTAAAATTTCGTACATTAAAAAGATACCAACTTATATTTTCAAAAAGTCTAGTAAAATAGCAAATTACATCATTAAATTTAAACCAACACTTGTGTATTCTAATATTATTACGCAGTTCCTCTTTTAAAAGAAGATATAATTTGCCACGTTACATAAAATATAAGTATTGTTGGCAAATAACATACAAGTATTTTCTTATTTGTAATATACAAGCATTAAATTATTCAGGATATATGGTCATTTTTCACAACAAAATAATAATAATAATAATAATCTTAAGTAAAATTATCGGTTGGGTTGTTAACTGTCTAGGAAAATATTTTTCTTATCCGAGGTGAAATTGTCTAGGACAAAAATATATATGATTCGATCGAACTGAATTGATAGACGAGTTTGAAGCAAAATTGTCTTGGATAATAATTAGCATCTCTCATAATATTTATATTTCTTACTTGTAGTTATTTTTTTATATTACTTTGGCATAGTTATATATGAAAGAAAAACAACACAAGATATATATATATATATATATATATTAAAAGAAGAGTTAGGCTACAGTGAGTTGCTAAATAAAAATCTTGTTTCACTTCACGTATATATTTTCTACATTTTAAAATTCCTACAATTAATCGGAATAACTCAAATTTTATATTTATTAGAAATGTCATCGGATATCAAATTTTATATTTATTGGAACTTTTTTACTATTTTAGAGAGACAAAAAATCATTGTTTTTGGATAGTTCAGAATCCATCCAAAAACAAAAATTTTCTATCTATCTAAAATACAGTAAAAAATTCTAAAAAAAATATATAAAATTTAGTCTCCGAGCACACTTTAATATGGACATTATGTTGAATGGTTCGGATCAACTGTTTAAACTTTGAAAATAAAAGTATGAATGTGAAGTAAAACAAATTTTTTACTTGGCAACTCATTGTAGACTCGCTCTTAAAAGAAAATGAATAAATTGAAGTATAAACTTCTAAATATTTTAATAAGTCATAGCATCAGGATATTTGCTAGAAAAAATCTAAATCGATTTTTCTAAAATTTCCTTTACTAATGTAATAATTTTTTTTTTTGAAAAAATAAGAGTAATGCAAACAATACAGGAAATTGGTTAATTATTCAGAGGAAACAATCTAATTGCGGCGAAGCATATATCAAGTTAGCCAAGATAACACCGACCTGGCATCTATCCTGAATCAGATTCCTTAGGCAATTTTTTAAATCAGTCCTTGAAACTTTTGTCAAGATGTTTACTCTTGTGTAAAAGAAATATGTTCTTTTCTTTAACGTTAATTAGAGAGTACCTGCTGGATTGTTAAAATAGTTTACATATTGTTGACAACAGCTTAAACGAGAAACCAAATTAATAAACAAAGCACATTTTTTTTCTTCAGGAAAATTGTATCTCTTGTCTACCTATTTTGGTAGCAAAGTCCTGTTCACAAGTCCATCCGTTCATTCATTTCATGTATGTTTCAATCTGAACGGTAATAATTAAAATATGAAATAATTTGAATTTTGAAAGACACTCTTCATACTTCAATATTCCAGAATAAAATAGACATGAATGAATGAACAGATGAAATTATGTGGACGGAATTTTCCTACCCACTAGATTCAGTCCCTTTTTAGGTACCTCCTCTCAACATACTTCTCCGATTTAGAAGCAAACAAAGTTGTCAAATCAATTTGATGCGTTAAAGAAAATGCTAACTTCTTTGTTATAATTAGAACACATATTGCTATATTAATTTTGTTTGCAACGAATAGTTGGTAATATTCACATAAACACGTAATGCTTCTTGATTCCTCGGTTGTACAATGGCATTAATTTCAGTAATTCCATATTAAAAGAAACCTTAATGCTTCCGTAATGCAAACATTAGTTAGTGATGTCCCATCAATAGTACCTTCTTTTGTATTTTTCTTATAAGATTTTTTGTTGTGAACAATAAAACAATTTTGGCGAAACGACAGGCGAAACCAGACTCAACATCAGCTGGTCTATACTGTTGGGACACGATGTGCTGTAATTGGAACTGTCGAATCAAAATCGTGCTGTTCAAATTATTTTTATAACTATAAATTAAATTAAAAAGATACTTCATCCAAAAGTATTTTTACAAATTTTATATTTTGTTGTAGATATAGTTTTTTCTGACATCGATCAGAGGTGTAAACCTCAACACAAAAACCTTATCTTACTGAAAGTGGGCCATCTACTCTTTTTGAGTGAGGCTACGCTACTATGCATAGCACGGATTGGGTCCGTGCTACGGCTCAATATTTGAGTTTTTAAAATGCTAACAGCCGATCCAAACTGTTCAACATGATTATGAAATGAATATGTACTTGCAAACCAAATTTTACATTTTTTTCGATTTTTTTACTATTTTTTTAGATAGGTAGAAAATCACTGTTTTTGGATGGTCCAGAATTTTCAGATCAAGTGATTTTCTACCTATCTAAAAAAATAGTAAAAAATATCGAAAAAATGTAAAATTTGGTTTGCAAGTTCATATTCATTTTATAATCATGTTAAACGGTTTGGATCGACTGTTAGAATTTTGAAAACTCAAATATTAAGCTGTAGCACGGACCCAATCGTGCTATGCATAGTACCGTAGCCTCACTCCTCTTTTTTTTCTCAAACATAAGAATTCGCATCATGGTTGTTTGTAAAATGAAGTTAAACGAGAAATAAATTACTTCATGTTACTTTTAATATTTTATATCTTATTTGTTAGTATAAATTATTTAAATTAATTCATCTAGATGAGTAAGATGTTGAGAAATAAGTTAATCCAGCTGGAGCGATGTAGTAACTTACTCTGAATTAACTCATCTCTTATTCTATTTTATTCTTATTTTACTCCTCCTTTGATGGCTTAATGTGAAACCTGGGTTTATTCCACCTCTTACTCCATAATCAAACATGATCTAATGACCTAGTAACCTGAAATCACCGAATAACCGCCGCCAATAAAGATGACTCTGATGCCAATTTGTTAGGGTTTCTAGAAGAGGCCCGAAACAAGAGAGAAAATCTTATGAGGAAGCTTAATAGTATTACTCGACTTCATATAATGAGATATATTTATAACAATATAGATTTCTAAAAAGAGAAACCTATAAATGACACATTCTAAAATATCCTATACTAAATACTAAATTTTTTCTCCTTAATATAGCCTGCCAAACATAGTATATTATTCCTGACATTCTGTTAAATTAAGTCTGATGAAAATATATAATGATATGAGAGCCGTAAACAACATATTAAATGCGACAAAATCGCTATCTTCCGTCTCTTCGAAATTGAATATTCGAGTTGCTTTTAAGAAACAGATAAAGAATTTGTGGACTTTTGTTTTGAATTATTTAGAAATATCTAATTTCCGTGTTGCTTTGAAGAAACAGATAAAGAATTTGAAGACTTTTGCAATTGTTGTCTCTTGCTTCACCTCAGAAGAGATGCCAATACAAAATTTAAACCACATAATTTCTCTAAACTGCTTTAACATTTCAGCTGAGCTGGATGTTTCTAAGAGAATATTCTAAGATTCAAAGGTAGTCTTGAAGAAAAAAAAGACTGGGCACACTACTTATATATGCTTTTCTTTTTCTTGTACTCAATATATCAAAATATAAATTTATCTCATCTGAATTTTTAGTGGTCTTAGTGACATCGCTTTTTAATCAATCCTGATGGCTAGCTGTCAAGTCTTACTTACCCCTACAAAATATTAAGCTCATTAATAATTATGTCACCTGGCACACACAAGAGATTTTGAAAATTGTATGAGAAGTTCTAGACATATGGTACATGATTTGTTCCAAAGTCGAATATAGCATTATTATTCTTTATTCTCACACCTTTCATAATTCTTTTTGAACTTTTTTTTTTCGGTTCATGATATTATTTTAGTGGATGGTTTATGGTATAGGAGAGGTTACGAAGTATTTGTCAGGCACTATAGAGACCCCTGGTTTAAAAAAATGGGAAGAATCAGGGAAAGGAGGAGAAAAAAAAAAGAAAAAGAAAAAGAAGAATAAGAATTTATACATGTGGAGATTCCAGATTAACATGGCAGGAGTTCAGGAGGGACAACACAAAGGACATGTTGTTGGGTTGATACGGTGCATAAATCAACACAATTGATGTGAGAAGTAGAAACATCCTAATGATTTATAATTTAGTATACGAAATAAATTATAATTTAGGACTTCACAATTGCTAATTTGCTTTAGATAATTATGGCTACGCTTATGGGCCTGCATATAAAAAGGAAAAAATAATTATGGCTACTTTTTTATGGCAACAGAAAGCGCCAATTCTTGAATTCACACACTATGGCACTTTCGGCTAGGAAAGTGTACTTTTAAACCTATCTTTAGATGATCTTTTTAGGAGGTAGGCTATGATTAATTTCACCTGTTTTAATTAAGACAAACAATTCCCAACTTCATCCATTTTTGTACAATAAGAGTATCATTTTTGAGATGCAAGAATTTTGCTACAACAAGTTGTTTTGTTAGTGGTGGAGGAAGAAGTCAATTTTCAAAATTGCAGAAATTTTCTAAGAATAATTGCAGAAATTTTAGATAAAATTATTAATTAGATGGATTGTAATTTTGTAAATTTAGTCAATTCATCGCACTGTTGTACATGTAATTACTAATTGTCACATTCTCTACGAGCACATGCATAAGTATTTCAAAATCCATATCATATTGATATTCTGTTACATCCTTGGTAATATTGGGAAATTCAAAATCCATAAATTTTTTCAAAGTTGTCTGGTACAAAACAAAAAAGATGACGACTTGATTAAAATAAGTGATTTATGAGTTTGTACAGTTTGAAAACCGTTCAAATGAAAATTTTATTTTATATCATTCTAATACCCAATTATGAGGCCATATTACCACTTCATAAACTAATCAACTAAGCTTCAATTTCTACATGTCAATTAAAAACAGAGTGCTTGAGCTTTTTGTCTCAAAAAAACATTTTCTCCATCTTTTTGTGAATGTCTGAGAGATGAGCCAACATACCATGTGATGTTTAGAGCGCTTAAAATAAACACATTTATGTTTCCCATTTGAAGTACTTGTGATGTCTAAGTGAGACACGTAGACAGGTTGTAACAGGACTTGCATGCATAGCATTCATGTGCAATTATATGCTTTTGAGGCGCATCCTTCTTGATTCTTGAATTTGGTAAATTATAATACACATTTAAGAATTCAGCACTCACTAATTTGACCGATATTTTTATTAATACCTCAAAAAAAACAAATTATCAAATCTGCTCCCACCCCAATTTTATTTTTATTTCTACCCTAACCGCCCGTGGGCTGGGCGGTCCAGTTTCCCCACCTGACCGCCCAGCAGCTGGGCGGTCCACTCCTCATACCTGACCGCCCAGCTGCTGGGCGGTCCTCTGTTATTTTTTTTTTTTTTAAGGTTTTATGTTTTAATTTGTTTGAATGTTTTATATTAAATTGTTGTAATGATTTGGTTGAATGTTTTATATTAAATTGTTGTAATGATTTGTTTGAATGTTTTACATTAAAATGTTGTAATAATTTATTTGAATGTTTTATATTAAATTGTATGATATATATTTATTATTTGTTGACGATTATTTTTATATGTTATGTAATTGTGTAGTTTTAATATAATTGATTAGTTTTATATTAAGTTTGTTAATGTTTAAATGTTTCTAAATGATTATCTAAATAGTAATCTAAATGGTAAGTATAAACAACAAAAGTAGGTAATCTAAATGGTAAGTGTAAAAATGAAACATAACAGTCCAAACACGAAATATAATAATTCAAACTAAAATACTAGAAACCTATCAAACTAAAAAAAATATAAAAACCCTAACGGCGACGACGAGGGTGAGGTCCGGAGAGGTCCAACCTAGTAGGTGCATGGCGCTCTCTCTGCGAAGGCGGACGCCTCTGGTGAACCTCATCCACCTGCATGTCATCGTGTACGGCCTCACGCGCCCATGGGTCCACCCCCAGGTGTAATGCATGCTCCCCATGGATCCCCGCCTGTGTATGCAACACCCACGGATCGGCCTCCCAAGTAGGAGGATACGTGGCCGGAGGCGGTGTGCCAAATATAGCAGCGGCAAAACCATCTGCAGTCCGTGCCCCACTCCCACTAGCCTCACCGTCGTGCTGTCTGGGCTCCATATACTGCGGTCGGTGGGAGCTAGCTGGCTCCCATCTGCCCTCATATGGAGCTAGGTCATCCAAAGAGAAAACGGCGGCGGCGGCGGCGGCAGCTTCATCCTGCATGTAAACAATGTTAAATTAAAGACATAGAAGTAACGAGTAAATTAATTAAATAATGAACTTTTGCTACCTCGGTATGCTGCACTGGAACTCCATGCTCGTTGTAGTACGCGTTGTTGTTCAACACCCATTGGTGGATCGCCCAACCCGAGTCATCATCTGCAGAAATGAAGATAAATTAATAATAATGATCTTTTAAAGAGACGCTTAATAATGATCATTTGTATGACATATTATTACCTGTAGGAGGTGGCGGCATCTCATCAGCGTAGATAGGGGCTCTAGGATGCTCCGGAACTGGTGGTGGGGCCTTTATCTCGCTCCAATTGATGTCCTCCCCAGCATCGTGCAACATACCAACGAGGCGCCCGTCCCAGCCAGAGTCCTCCACAATCGGTGCACTGTGTTGGAGCATTTGACATCCTATCGCTCTCTAACTTTTTCTCGCCATGCACACCAAGCTGTGTGCCACTCCTCTAATAGCGGTCAAAATCTGCACACAATGTATTTTCATTATTATTATTAGAAGATGAATAAATAACTACAATTTTTTAAGCATGTCAGTTTCATTTAAACATACCGAACGAGCATGGATCGGGCCGAAAGGCAAGTAAGTCCTAGATCCGTCACCCGTGAGTCTCCGTCGAAGAGCATCACCATAGTCCCCCTGTAGATAAACCGTCGGCATGCCCCATCTCTGGTACCAGACTAAATATCGCAATCTCCAAGGCCCGACCGGTATAGGGGCATCTGGAGATGGAGGCGGGGTCCATAAGTGATCCTCCGGCCTTGCAGCACGCTGGTAATGCTCCCAGAAACGCGTGCTCCAGTTGACTTTGGGCTTGTTGTGTTTAGTGCTGCAATATAAATTAATTAGTAACGTGTATGGCTGAACAAGTAATAAAATAGACAAACAATAAGGCAGTGGGTAGTTACCTGTGCAGCTGGGTGGTCTGCTGCTCGCCCAACTCTGGAAAATCAGGGACATAGGCATCCAAGCCAAACTGACGGGGCACTCGATCAGGATAGTGATACTCAACTATCCAGAAGCATACGCACGGCCCCCGATAAAATGAGAGATATCTCTGCTCTAATGTTAGCTGGCACAGAAGGTCCCGATCATAGAACAGACGATAGGGGTACCAGGTGATGCTCGCCTCGTGAAGCATCTGGAGCTGACCCCGGACATACGAAATATCCACGGTCCTCCCCCTGCCCGTGTCCTCGTATGTGTGGGGAGTAGCCCATATGGCACCGTACCCCGGACGTCTCTCTGTTAGTTTGTAATAATCTAGAAGTCAATAATACGATAATTTAATTATATAAAGCTTTGTTCATGAATTGAATGATTAATAAAATGTCATTTTGTTTCTTTGAGTATTATTGAATTTATGAATCATTTCGAGTTAATGACTGGAATTGTGAAACTTCATAATATAGATGATAATACTCTAAAAGGTCACTGACCGAGGTAATTAGCAGGAACACTAATTACCGCTACAAGGTTAGTATGTGGATTAAAAGATAGTCAAGTTTTACAGACCATAGACACAGAGTTGTCATTTTAATCACATAGATACATGTTCTAGGAATGAAACATTATACGGAATTGTGTTCGTGTCATTAATGCTTTCATTCAGTGTTAAGTTCTACAGTATGAGGTATTCATCTTTCCTAACTAAGAGATGTGTATGTGTGATTGTTACCTAACGCTATCTGTAAAAAGTAGCTATAACGGTAGCTCTTCGGTATACATAACTTAGCTGAGGTAGTGATGGTCTACCAAAAGTACTATTATCCCTCGTATTTATTATACGAGTTATAGTGTCACTGGGTCCCTTGATAGAATAAGATTATCTGCATGCGGTATGATTAACAAGAGTTAATAATATTTGATAATCTGTTCAAGATCAAGAAAAGATTAATTTGCAAGGATGACACAAACCTACCTTGAAATAAATCTGACAGCTATGAGACGAAAGAATTAAACACAAGTAAAATAGTTTACTGGATCGTGATATTGTACAGTACATCATCATCTGTGTAATTGGATGATCATGATGCGTTTTGCCAGATGCCTTTCATGATTATAGAAGTTAAAACGGTTTTAATTCTATTTACCAACATAACACAGATCCTATCGGGTCACACCAATAGGAAAGTAATCAGAGAATTAATTTATTTGATTAATTATAAATGTTATAATTAATAAATAAATGTCATAGAGATGACAAGCGTAAACACATTAAATTTATAAGCGTGTTCGACACGTTGTATAAATTTATCGCAAAAGCACCTCTGCTGCAAGCAGCTTACAAGCACGTCCTTGCAAGCACCTCTGCTGCAAGTAGCTTACAAGCAGCTTACAAGCACCTCTGCTGCAAGTAGCTTACAAGCACGTCCTTGCAAGCACCTCTGCTGCAAGCAGCTTACAAGCAGCTTACAAGCACCTCTGCTGCAAGCAGCTTACAAGCACGTCCTTGCAAGCACCTCTGCTGCAAGTAGCTTACAAGCAGCTTACAAGCACCTCTGCTGCAAGCTGCTTACAAGCACCTCCCTAACCCTATAAATAGAGGGGTAGGGGTAGAGAAAAACATAGAATTCCATTTGAACCGAATCAGATCGGATCGAATCGAATCAAGTTTTTCTCTCCCAAATAGTGTTTTTGTTAGAAAAGAAAGAATACGTAATTTGATTACGTATATCTTGCGAGCCGTGAATAGTGTTTGCGGTGAATAGTGTTTTCGGGTTTTCGTGAATAGTGTATTTGCGAAAAACGCAGTTATAGTATTTCTTGCAAAAGAAATAATCGCTCTCTGGTTATTTCCTGGTGGACAACCGATAGAGGCACCATATGTTTGGTGCTCCGAGAGAAGTCATTGCTCAGAAAGATGACATTGCTCAGATCTGGTCTTCTCGCTCGGTTTGCATTCCAATTGTAATTTGGAAACAAGATATAAATGTTATATATATTTATTACTTGGTAAATAGATTTAAGTTTTAGAAATCAATTACGGGAATAGATCCTTAAAGGATTAAAAGAACGATACCATCTTTTAATCCTATGCTTGAGTTAGACGTAGAAATTTTTGTTCTACGGTCTTTCCGCAGCTTGAGCCTAAAAGTTAATCAACGGGTTTTGAACAGTCAAAAACCCAACACTCTCGGGGTCATCTCCCGTCCATAACCCCGCCTGAGCTGGAGGAACAGGCCGACACACCGGTATATGTGACCAGGACCACTGCTGGAGTAGAAGAAGCGGTCCGGCAATCTGCTTGTTCGTCGCCTAAATTTTGGACATGCGGTGCACTTCTGGTAAATATGGAACCCTAATATTTGTAATAAAAAAATTAAAATATTTGTACAAACTTACCAGACAAGCATGACACAAGCCCCGGTATAAGTGGGCGAGCACGGCTCCACCCCAGTTCCACCTCGACGGTCGATCCGGATGCCTCAGTAGAGAAAGGAACATAATCGGAACAGCGTCACCGCTGGAATCGACAAACATGACGCTGCCACATAAATCCATGACAAACGCCCTCACGTACCTGCAATAAAATTAGAGACATAAATAACTACAATTTTTGGTGAATCCATAACATATTTTAATTTGCAACTGTTTGTGATTACCTCAGAACGGTCTGCTCGTCACGTGTATCGGGGGTGATCCTACGCCGGTGGAAGTAACTGCGGAGCGCCGCAAGACTAATGCAGTATTTGGAATACCGGCACTCCTCCTCATCCTCTCCTTTCTTCTTCTTCTTCTTCTTCTTCTTCTTCTTCTTCGGATGGGCCCCCAGCAGATCCGGTATCATGTCCATCAGGTCCGGATGGTCTGAGACACCACCGATGGGGTCGCCATCTATCCGTAAACCCCATAAGGCGCTGACGTCCCCTAGTGTGACTGTCATCTCCCCAACCGGAAGGTGAAATGTGTGCGTCTCCGGTCGCCATCTCTCCACCAGACCGCAAACGAGGGCCTGGTCAATATCACAGTGAGGCATGGTGGCCAATTGATACAACCCGAGATGAAGGATGCACTGCTCCATCAACGGGTGACGGACGTATATGCCTCACTGTCATCATCGCCGTGTCCTGCATTTTACAATGATTTCAATATAAACGTCTAATTATCTGTAATATTAAATAATGCTATTTAAATTAGGAATACAAATCCAACGTACCTCCATAGATGCTAGTGAGACACGGTGCCTGACATGTGGGGTCCACAGAAGAGGACTAAATGTGTCAGGATGGTGAGGGGGATAATCTCCAAAGGGAGCATCTGCACCGGATGCCTCTGCACTGGATGCCGCTGCACCGGATGCCTCTGCATCATGTGAACTCTCCCCCGTCTCCAGAGGGGCATCCCATGCACGTCCCCGTCTAGTTCTGACCATACTACATTTCAATAAACAGAAGATTCTATCTTATAAATCCTGATTTATAAACCCTAACTTATAAACTCCAATTTTGTCAACCCTAAACCCTAATTTAACCCCATAAACCCTAAATTAACAATTCAACCATAAACCCTAATTTAACAATTCAACTCTAAACCCTAATTTAACAATTCAACCCTAAACCCTAATTTAACAATTCAACCCTAAGTTAACAATTCAACCCTAAATCCTAATTTAACAATTCAACTCTAATTTAAACAATTCAATCATAAACCCTAATTTAACAATTCAACCCTAATTTAACAATTAAATCGCGACGGGAAAATCAACAACCCGCACACGATAATTAACAATTCAACCCTAATTTATAAACTTCAGTTTTGTCAACCCTAAACCCTAAACCCTAAACTACAAACTCTAATTTTGAAAATCCTAATTTTGAACAATTCAATCGTGTCGGAAAAATCAACAACCCGCACAAGATAATTAACAATTCAATTCTACCAATCGTTCCAATGCTAATACAAGATACAAAATATAAATTAAAAAAATTATTTAGAAACTTACTCGGAAATAATCGGATTGTCGCCGAGATGGCCGAAAATTAGGGATCGGGTGAGAGAGAGAGAGAGAGGAAGAGAGAGAGAGAGGAAGAGGGAGAGGAAGAGAGAGAGAGGGCAGATTTGAAGAGAGAGAGAGAGGAAGAGAGGGAGAGAGAGAGAGAGAGAGGAAGAGAGAGAGAGAGACTTCAAGAGAGAGAGGCTGGAGGTGGTGGTTTCGGGCGGCGGGGCGGCGGAGACGAGGGGCGGCGGGGAGGCAGAGAAGAAAGAGAGAGAGGAGCTGGCGGGTCTCTCTGGTTCGGACCGCTTATAAAAAAAAAAAAATAATAGTGGACCGCCCAGCCCACGGGCGGTTAGGGTAGAATAAAAATAAAGTTGGGGTGGGAGCAGATTTGATAATTTGTTTTTTTTGGAGGTATTAATAAAAATATCGGCTAATTTGAGGTTCAATGAATGTTTGAAAGTTTTTCTCATTCCGAGGCTGCCTGTCTGCACCAATCTCGAAATAGGATTTCCCGTCAATCGTAACAATTTTTAAAATATTTAGAAATTCAAAATTCGATTTATCTGCACCAATCTGGATAAATAGATGAAAACATATCATTGATACCAATGGAAACAGTTCTGTCTCACTAATTTTCACAATTTCTTACATGAACAATCACACTGTGCATAAAATCAATTTAATCGAACCATTGTTTTAATCTCATTAACCTCTTTTACAATGAGACCTCGGATGGAAAAGAGAAAAAAAGGAGAGGAGAAAAGCCCGCAAATTTCACTTTATTAGGACTGAATTAATGATTCGGTTTCAGTTATTTTCAAATTTTTTTAGGAAAATTTCACATTACAACTTGCAAAAAATAACCGGAACCGAACCATTAATGCGGTCCAATTAGCCTCTCCCCGATGAGACATCATTGATACGGTTCCATTCATTTATCGAAAAAAATAATAATTAATCTTGTTTCTAATAAAATAATATTTAAATTTCTAAAAATAAAAAATGTCAACTTAGTATAAAAGTATTCTTATTTTCTTCACTGATTTTTTATTGTTTTGCGGGATGCAATAAAAAACCAATACTTATCGGTACCGGATTTGACAAATTAAGCCAACAGAGTATTTTGATATTGAAAACGCCAACATTCTATTTGAACTTTGATATTGAAAACGCCAACATTCTATTTGAACTTTTAGTATATTTTAGTCCTTTAAATTCTCTGAATTCTGCTCCTTTAATTCCGCGTGCTATTCTTTGCCGCTCTCACGGTGTAAACATGCCATGTGGCACTGAATTTTTAAATATGTTTTGCGACCAAACTCTATAAAAACCACACAAGAAAAGATATTGAGGCCGCTTTTGGCCCATGATAATTATTGGGCTTCTAAGCAGAAACTTTTTATTTAATAAAAATTGAATTGGTCGTTTATAACGAAGACATAAATATTAATTTTGATAACAAAAGATGGATTTTTTTCGTACGTATTTTTTTTTTCACAAAAAAAAAATGCGGCCTAGAAATGCTATAACATCCTGAAACGAGGACGAATAGCATTTCTCCATTTAAAAAGGCATGTTTTCTAAAAAGAAAACAAGAGTTGGCAAACAAAAAGGATATCTCTTACCTATATAGGAAAGGCCCTTAAAAGCCCAGGATATTGAGAGGCCGAAATATCTTTAAAATGATACCCACCCCCAATACTTAATTCCAAAGTCCCAGCCTGAAAATTAGCAGTAACATCGGCTCCTCATACACCGTTAAAGAAGTGCCCCACTAATAATAAAGGCTCACTTAATCCGCGTCTAACCATGAATCTCTCTCGTAAGTCGGGGTTCTCTGTCTCAGATTCTCTACACAGATGCTCTCATAATTCGCTTACAGGCGGAGCCCACAGGCATTATTGCCCAAAGCAACGCCTATGTGCTGCTTGGGACCCATTCGTCGGTGACTTGAAACAAAGAACGCGTTGCAAAGTATTTAGAATCCTCCTCCTTCCCTCCACAAGCTCAAACAGAATCCAACCCAAACACTACTAAACCTTTCTCTCCCTCTCCTCCTCCCTCCCAAATTGAAACCCTACTTTCTGATCATAGTATCGCAAAACCCAATGCAAGAAATGGTCAAGAACCTTTCTTTCCTTCTCCTTCTCGTCTCCCTGGGTTTGTTCTTTCACCACACCGCCACAGCTATTCCAAGAGGTAAGCTTCATGCTCTTCATTTTTCTGGGCTCCTGTAACGAAACTACGAAATTAACCCCAAAAATAGTATGTAGAACTTCCAAGCATGAGACTTTCCATTGTGCAATTTCCTTATTTCTTTAAAAGTTAGTCAAATTTTAATGGATTGGGTCAATTTTACTCAATGACACAGCTTGTAAATAAAGTTTGCATCTTTTCATCTTTTCTTCTTGTATGCTTAGTTTTTTCGTGAAGTTAATTAATCAATTTGGCGCAATCTGTACAAAATTGTCCAATAGGTGTCCTTTGTCATAGTTCTATAACCTGATTATATTCCATACTGCAGGTTACATGCGATTCACACAAGATGCAACTCAATTTCCAGCCGAATCAGAGTACGACTACATAATAGTAGGAGGTGGGGCTGCTGGATGTCCTCTCGCTGCCACCTTGTCAGGAGGGGGCCGTCGCGTCTTGCTCCTGGAACGAGGTGGGGCCCCTGACGAATTTCCATTTCTTGCCACATCATCGGGCTTTCTTACGACCCTCTCCACAACCAATCAAGAATCACCAGCTCAGCCATTCGCCTCCGAAGAAGGTGTGCCGAACACACGAGCACGTGTACTTGGTGGTGGGTCTGCTATAAATGCTGGATTCTACAGCCGGGCACATCCAGAGTTTTTCACCGATGTACCATTAAATTGGGATTTACATGAGGTAAATAGATCATATGAGTGGATAGAGCGGGCTCTGGTGCATCGGCCAGAGGTGAGGGGTTGGCAAGCAGCATTACGGGATGGGCTGATTGAAGCGGGCGTGGGCCCATACAACGGGTTCACAGTGAACCACATAACGGGGACAAAGATTGGTGGGTCGATTTTTGATGCAGCTGGGCGGAGGCATAGTGCTGCTGATTTGTTAGCCTATGCAAGGCCGGACCGGATCCGGGTCGCAATACGAGCAACAGTGGATCGTGTATTTCTGAACCAAGTGCAGCCAGGTAATTACCATATTTCAGTGTTCTTAGGCTGTGTAATTTTTGGATTCTTATTTGTGTGATTGCTTTTCCTAATCTTGTTTTTACTTGCCAGCAACAGTTCTTGATCTAGTATTGTTATACTTCGTTTTTACAATCATTTTTGTTTTGGCTCTATTTTGTATTATTTTGTGTTTCCTCTGTTATAATTAACCTTCTTAAATGGGTATAACCTTTTCTGGCATGTAGCTCTTTAAATTAATGTGATGCCTGTCCAAGATCGTTTTAACTAGATTAACAGACATTTGGTTGTTCACTTGGTCTAATAATGTACGTTTATTATTGTTATCAAAAGATTTTGTATATGAGATTTGAACACACTAAACTAGCCTGCAGATTTTAATCATCAATATAAAAAGGCAGAAGAATAATAAAAAATTTAGTCCTGAATTAAATTTACTTGAATATCACGTGCTAGTATTCTACTTTTTATCATTTAAAATAAGAGGAACAGAGAAAAAACCTTTCATATCTTAAAATAGTCTTCTTTTATTTTTACTTCAATCTTTATTAGCACATTTTCAAGCAGTAATTGTGTTTTCCAATGCTGCAGGCGATAGCAGCGTCAACCCAGTAGCAACAGAGGCAGTGGGAGTGGTGTTTCTGGACAGGCTGGGAAGGCGGCACCATGCCATGACACGGCCTGGGGGTGAAGTGATCTTGTGTGCCGGCGCACTTGGGAGCCCACAACTGTTATTGCTGAGTGGTGTTGGGCCCCGCTCTTACCTTGCTACTTGGGGCATCCCTGTTGCGGTCCCCAACCCTGACGTGGGCCAGTACCTATATGACAACCCCCGCAATGGCATTTCCATCCTCCCGCCTGGCTCCATTGATCACTCTCTCATACAGGTCCGACTTTTTTTTTGACATTCCTTTTTTTTTTTTTTGGATAATTCATTGGTGTACTCATCTATCAAAATTGCTAATGTAGTTGTGTTCATCTGTTCATTTTATTAGGCTAATCTTTTTGAATTATATAGGATTAAAATTTAGTCGGCCTTAGTTTGTCATTATTCTCTGAATAAAGTTTTCTTATTTCCTCATAAGGTAAGCTTTTCAAAGATATCATCAATGTACCAGGGTCACACTAGTCATTTTCTTAATCATTAATTTATGCGTAGTATGATTTGTTACACAGGTAGTGGGAATACTGGATGGTGGGGACGCCTTCCTTGAGGCAGCATCCTATGTGGTCCCCTTTGTATCGCCAGTGGAATCCATCCTCCTCCATCGGTCCTCGACACCTATCTACATCAATGTTGCGACGATAATGGAGAAGGTGGCAGGGCCCGCCTCATTCGGTTCCCTTCGCCTGGCCTCCTTGGATCCACGTGACAGCCCCCTTGTGCGTTTTAACTACTTCACCGACCCATCCAACCTCGATCTGAACCGTTGTGTATCTGGCCTTCGTCGTGTTGGAGATGTTTTGCAAAGCCGGTCGATGGCTGTTTTCAGGCCTGCCATAGGCACATGGGGCCCATCACAAAGAGGGTCTGGTGTGAGGAGAGGAGATTTTCGGTATGTTGGGTCTGCATTACCAGCAAATAGGTCTGATGATGATGTCATGAGGGGATTTTGCAGGAGGAATGTCGCAACATTGTGGCACTACCATGGCGGGTGCGTGGCTGGTAAGGTGGTTGATCGGGAGTTCCGAGTGATCGGTACTAGGGGGCTAAGAGTTGTTGACGGGTCAGTACTTACAGTCTCACCAGGCACCAATCCACAAGCTACTATTATGATGATGGGAAGGTATCAGTTCTCCCCTTACAAAATTCTAGTTGTATATACTTTTGGCGTATGATGTTAATGGTGGTGATTGAAATATATTGGACAGGTACGTGGGACAGCGTATATTGGCTAGTAGGAGGTACAGGAGGAATAGGAGGAGATTGACACCTCCACCACCACCGCCACCTGATCTATGATATTGATATCAAATAGAGCTCTTATTGCTGTCTATACAGCTCTGTACTTTTTGCTTGTAAATTCAAAGCTCACTTAGCAAGTAGAAAAAACTAAAATGACTCCCACATTTGATTTTCGATTCTTTTTCTTTGTATTTGTTTCCTTTGTTGCATAATTAATAATTAGTTGAAGTCTGTTCAGCAAGAAAGACAATAGAAAATCTGCCAAATTTGATCTTTGTTCTGGAACTTGGAGTGAATACAAATGTTATAACAAACAAAAAACATGATTCAAGTTTTTTTTTACATTTATGACAATGCTTGTGCCATGATGGATCTATGCGAAAGCTGTTGTTCGTAGAGGGATCTAAATATTTTGTATTTTGAATCATGGTACCTTTTCACCTTTGGATCCTTTGATGGATATATGACCTGTTGCACAAGGTCAAGGAGCATATGTAAGCTATTACTCCTCCACAGAAAAAGAGAGAGTACTTGGGTTTAAAAATAAAAAAGTGTACTTCCTTGGTAGCTGCTACCAAGTTTTTCAAAAGGAGAGAGAAGAGAGATAGATACTTGAGACCCTTGGCAGCCACTGCCAAGTTTTTCAAAAAAAAAGAAAAGAAGATAGAGAGAGAGAGTACTTGTCCAGCTGCATTTAGTGCTTTCATGGCAAAATGAAGTGTTGTATACTTATTAGAGGCAACAGCACCTAAAATGGCAGCCCCTAAAAGCACCGACTCATTCTCTCTGGGCAGAATTATTGAGCATCCTGCAGGAATGTCATTCGTCAAAAGGGAACTTAATAATTATTGTTATTTTTTTTTTTGCTGGGAGAGAGAGAGAGAGAGTTACCGGTAATGTCAGCATGCTCTTGAATATACAACACATTCTTAGCAAGGCCGCCACATGCTAGGAGTGTGTTTATCTGCATGTACATATGATAATTTTGTCAAGATAAGCTAGAGTCCATCAAATGCTACAACTATATACATCGATTTTTTTAGCACAAATGCATAACTGTTCTGCTAAGAAACATTGCAACGATAAAGCACATGTACAGGAATAATCTATACCTTGTGTCCATGAGAATTGCAGTGCTCAACAATATGTCGGGTACCATATGCAATGCTCTGCACAGTAGCTAAGTACAAAAGTGCCAGGCTTTTCTCACTTGTGTCAAGTGTCAAGCCGCATATCATCCCTTTTGATTTCGGATCAGCTATAGGCGACCTATTATATATTAAAAAAATATTTTTATCATATAAGTACTAAAACAGTGAAGAAAGGAATCACAAGTAAACCACACAATAATTCCCAAAGCGTCATCGAATAGTCATTTGGTCCCAACATTTAGTTCCCATTTGGGGCGCTGAACATTATATTCATAATACCCGAACATTATGATTTGTATCATTTTAATTCAGATAAAAATTAAGCTGAGAAATTGAAAGATTGGATAACTTACTGCTGTTTCGGCTCAATTTCGTCAGGTCCATTGGGGAAGGGGATATTTTCTTAGTAAAAAGAGGAGCTCAATTCACATCAGCACTGACTAGCATTTTGGTCTTCTATTATCTTTTTTGACAAATATTGATGGGAACTACAATGTTATCTGAACTAATTACTATATATGGGAAGTTCAAAACTTTTAAGGACCAAGATGAAAAATGGATGACACTCTCATAAACAATTCTGTAATTTACTTAATACATGGCATATCTTTGTAAGCTAAGTGAAATTTGTGGTTAAAACAAAAATAAATCAACAAAACAAGAGTAACATAAGGAAGAGGACAAATCATGTCTTGTACAAAAAACTTTTTCCTTTGCCATTCTTTGATTTTCTATTTATATTACTGTTTGCTAGGCCTTGAAAATATGTACCTGTTGCCGTGGAAGTCTGGAAGGACATGCAAGTCTTCGGTCAAGGAAGAGAGGAAAGGTACCTTTTGATCTTGTGCCATTGAGGCTAGTAGCTTGTTCAACAATTCATAGACAGATATACCTTCATGTCAAACATTAGAAAAAAGAAAAGAAAAAAAAGGGACGATTAATACCTATGTAATATATATACGAAGAAAAAAATGTCTAGATGAGGATAGAAATAAGAGATCTTTGCTCATGGCAGCTTGGTCGTTTATTTTAATTCAAATTTTCTCTAGTCTCTTCTGCATTCTTGTTATATTCTATTTGTAAATTGGGGAATTACATAGATATGATCCGATAGAACCTAAGAAAAGAAAGAACTAAAACATAGACAAAATGAAATGAAAACATCCTTCATGCAAAGAAAACATACCTTGAGAGGCAGCACGATTGGCCACAAGAGGACCTGCCAGATGGCTCTGCACTATGTAATCTAAAAGGGCACCTGTTGCACTTTGGCCTCCTTCAGTTAGCCAGTATTCTGGCACCATTGCTGAAATTTGAAAAAAGGTATGTTACTTTGCACCAGAAATGCAAAGAAAAATAGAAGGAAAGGCATATATTAAAGCTTTTTGTTTGTTTATATTGTAGGATCTCTTTTTGTTGGATCTTCACATATATCAGAGCATATTGAGAGCTGAATATCATAATAGAAGGTCACGTCGCACATTACACTTTAAAAAGAAAAAAAAAAATAGACAATATCAATTTTACATACCCGACCAGAATGGGCCCCAAACGCCAGGGACCAATAGTTTGCTCTTGGAGACAGCCATATGGCAAGTGGATGTGCCACAAACCAACACCATACGACTTGTTATTGCATCTTCATCTGACAAGCAAATATTCAAAGCAAGCATTACTATCACAGATTTTGTTACCATTTAGAATTGAGGTCAGATTCAGTTCCCCTCTGACAAAAAAATATTAAATCTTTTTGTTTTGCTAGATTTAGTAAGCTTCTTTCAGTCAGATGTAATGTTAATAGCACGGGTGTTTTACATTTGAGGCCAATTTGGGTCTAAATTAAGGACAACTGAAGCTCACTAGTTGCTGAATTGTAAAATTAAGGTTACATTTGTAAGCTCCGCCAAGATACATAGCACCAGCTGGAATTGAAACATTTATCCAACAACATACATAGAAGTAATTCTACATCAACAACCTTCAGATTTGGGATCTGAATCAGAGATGCTCTCCATTACACCGACACCACCAGCATGAGCATCAATAAGAGAAGTTCCTACGGGAGTCCCAGGTAATAGCCCCAGCTCCTGTTACAAACAACCATAAAGACAAAAAATGTTATGACTAGTAGTTAGTTGCAAGTAAATATTGTTTTTATTTGAGTGTTTTATATTGCTACCATGGCAGCAGCAGGCGTTAAGCCTGAACCTAGAGAATGACCTGGGAATGCAACACTCCTTCCTGTTGAAATTCAAAGATCGTTTCATTAATAAAGACGTTTTTTCTTTGCTTTTTTTTCCTTTTACACCCAGTATTCTGCAATATTTGCAAATGGCACACTCCACCGCTCCAATTTACATTCATTACCTACTAATTAAACCAAATATTATCACATTGGATCTGGAGTTTAATTTAATATAATGTATTTCTACACATAAATTGACATTACCTCATAACCTTTCTAAGTCAGGTGCAAACTTGTCAGGCTTCAATTGAGTTCATTTTGGAATTTGGAACAAAAGAAGCACGGTAGAAACAGGGTTGAAACTAAACATATAATATATTATACCTTTACTGTCACACTTAACCAAGTGGTTTCCTTGTCATTTTGCAAGTACCTCAAACAATGTTATGTGATAATTAAGAACAGTAGATATTTCCAGCAGTTGCAGACTTGGTAAAATATTCAACAATAAAAAATACACATATGGGGTGAGGATTCAGGAAAAAATTAAGCCTTACAGTTAGGGGGAAGCTCTCTATTTATAATTGAATATATCATTACCACCAGTGCATGCCAACATTTATTTGAGTAATACCTTTCTCAGGAAACAAATTTACCAAACAACAGTATTTAAAAACTGCCAGTTCTTGTTGATAGTAATCTACACATACCAGGCACCTTCGGCAGACACCTTTGATTGTAAGATCGAAAAAATATAAGTATAAATTTTGTGACCTATTTTTGAATGGTGGCCTTCAACAAGGTCACCAAGGCCGATCTCTTCCCAGAATTCATCATCCCATCCACAGGCCTCCATATCTTGCGACTCGTGCAAGTCCATGTGTGCATGGCCAAGGTATGTCCACTTACATACAGTCGTGCATAAACTTCTAGTATCATCTCCAGTTGCTCTAAAGAAAAATTACACAAATATCAATAGAAAAATTGATCATTCCAGACGTATTATAGGATAGATAGTTTCCCAAGATGGTTAACCAAACCCCATCTTAACAAAATCAAGCCTGGACCAATTAACTCTGAATTTTACCAGAACAAGTGCAACTATGCTCAATTTAAATTCGATGTTGTATTTCAATTAAGTTGAAATTAAATAATTATGATAATTATAAGGTACCTATATGCAAGCCAGTCGCTGAGATCCATCCACCTACACACCATTGACCAAGACTCCTTCAAGTTTTCTTTAACCCATAACAACTACACAAGGCACAAAGAAGAAACTCTGGTGTATGTTTACCGAATGACAGCTGAATTAGTGAATAAGTGAATACTATATAGTTTGCTTGTTGTGTACCACTACAAATAATACCTTAGGGGCTTGCATTTCTGGGGAGAGGGCCCCGCCACAATATTGTAAAACTGGTGACTTGCTAGAGTTGATTCGCTCAGCTTGGTTAACAGCTCTGTGATCCATCCATACTATAATATTTCTTCTCGCATCTCCACTCCATGAAACTGTAACTGGTGACCCATCTGCATCCACAGCCACTGCATCAAAAGAAAAGAGAAAAGAGTGTTATCCTATAGTCTGTCTTTGTCAAATAAGCTCCAAGTTATAAAGAAGTTATGATAAAAAAACCCTTCTATTTCTTTGTTCCGTAAACTTTCTAAGTTTATCAAGAAATATTAGAAAGTACTTTCTAGTTCCTACTCTACCAATAAAGAAGGGACACTGCAAATATCTTACAGACCTCATTTTGCAAATTTCCCAAAAACATCAAGAAATAATTTCCTCATACGCACCCTGACAAAAATAGAAAAAGGCATCCTCCAAAACCCACTGACATTCCCCCCTCCCTCCCTCGGTGTGCCACTTCCCCATTTAAATCAAAATCACCGCAACTGTTGTCTTCCCTTACAATTTATATATAAGTATGTTCAGGAGAAGAAGAGTCAGTTTGGTACTATAAACAAATTACCAGGGAGAGGGTCCGAGTTTTAAATGGGTGCATGAAATGGCAGACAACTATACAAGACAATCTAACATATTGTAAGGGCATACATGAAGTTATTTCAATTTAATAGGTGACGCACCAAGAGAACAGGTAGCGGCAAAGCCCAAACCAACAACCTCTTCTGGGGCCACACTCGCTAGTGAACATGCCGATTTAACCGCAGCACAGACAGCATGCCAAATGTCAGTAGATGATTGCTGTCACAAAATCTCTAAAGTATGAGAATCATAAAGATTTTCTTACTTTGGTTTGGCAGATTGTCCAATTAGTCTGAAAACGATTAGAGGATTTTCATTTTAGTCCTGATTCTATAGTTTCCTATTTTTAACTTGAAGAAAAAACCCAAGAAAATATGGCAAGCACACTCTCAAGTTTTCTACTCTCTTTTTCTTTTGTGATTGTTAGAACATGTAATATGAAAAAAATCACCAACCTCAATGCAATCTCCCTCTTTCCATATTTGAATTGAGCTGCTTGCCGAACCTAAAAGTTTCCCGTTCTCATCAAAAATGCCTGCAAAGTGATATTAGTTTTATATTCAAATCTTCAATTAAACGTTACTGCATTAGGAAGATTTGATCCAAGGTCCTGAAATTCAAAATAGCAATTTGTTCTGCAATTATCAGTTCCAACTAAACATAACCACATCCTGATCCAAGTAATTTTCATGGTAGTTGTTCCATCAGTTCTCTCAGTTAGTTAATTCCTAACTGCCAAGTGCATTCAGTCAAATCATCTGCTCAAATGCGGCTCATATCGACAATAACAAAATCTCATGACCAAGTTGCAACAAAACATAAACAAAATTAAAATATAAACACAGGACAGCTATACCATCTATTATATTTCCTTTGTGTACTTTAACACAAAATTAAAATATTTATGTGGTTGACACACAAAAACAAAATCCAAACTAAATAAATTTTGAGTAGGAAGGGATACCAGTATACCTGAATTTAGGGATCACTAATTCTTAATGTGTCCATTTGTGCAAAAAAATATGGTTCTGGATGGGAGCATCTCAAAACTTATACCAACATTGGGGGTCTTTTGAGGATATAATTACGTATGCTTTAACACTGCCACAAATCAGAAACAAATTTTTTTTTTTCTGTTGTCCTCAGTTCAATTTTCTGGTGTGTTTGGAAAATGAGGATGAAATATGCATCTCAAATAAACCTTTGAGTACTAATAGAAACATGATACTGACAATATGCTCTGTGATATCTTATTGGGAAGGAAACTAGGATGAACTGACAAAGTCAAACCTTTATAAATGGCTACCTGCACCTCAATGTTATTCCAATTAAGTGTTTAGCCCCAGTTGAGATCCTAAACTATTAAGGGATGGAGGTACCACTGGTCCACTGTTAATGGAGGCCTAAACATTTTCTATTTTGTGTTGGTTGAACTCCAAAACATTTTCTATTATGCTGTAATGCTGATATATCAGGTTGAACTCCAAAACATTTTCTATTTTGTGTTGGTTGCTTGTTTTGTGGATGTAAATAAAGGCTTCAGGCTTAACACTGTCGGTGGGGGTACCATAGTAAGGTACCAGTTTTTCTTGCGTAGGTTTTTTTTGTGTTCGATGCAAAGGCCAATGATGCAGACTCTAAGCTGAAACCGTACTACTTCATATCAAAATCTGAGTCCATCCAAATGGTACACAATTTGATATGTTGAATAGCTAGTTAGGGATGCGGGTGTGTGAGCCTGAGCAAAATAGATTGCATCCAGAAACATGGAGTAGTGTAGTAAACCTTGATTAGCTGTTTTTCTTTTTCTTTTTTGCGATTGGTTGTATTTAACATTTCAATAATGAAATGGGCTTCGTTTCCAAAAAAAACAAAATAAAAGAAATCCTTTGTTTACAGGATCGTTTCTTACAACGTTGTTTGATCAAGTTATTAGTAAACTCTGAAGCTAAAGAAATCAACTCGAGGAATAACAGAGACAAGTGTATACAAAAAATAAGTAGAAAGTAAAAACGAACCTGCACGAGCGCTGCCCGTGCCGACGTCAACACCGAGAAAAACACAGCGTTGCGGTTGGGAGGAGGCCATGCTCGCGGTGGAGATCGGTGGTGCTCGAATCCAACGGGGGAGGAGTTGGCCACGTAGCAGCTCGGACTTTTGATCGTTTCGGTTCTCGGCTTCTCGGCTTCTCGCCTTATCGGCTTATCCTAATCAGTTAATCTTTTTTTTTTTTTTTTTTTTTTTTTTGGGTTTCTTACATGACCCGTGGGTCCAGATAAAAACAGACTATCCTTCCCTCTCTGAATACATTCTATAGCATTGCGATAAAGGAAACAAGAACAAAGACTCTCAATATATCAGATAAAAACAGGCTCAGTACACCCAGCTTCATCCCAGCCAAAAAGTCTTCCTTGATTAGCTAGAATGTGTGGCATTCTCATCTCCTGTTCTTCCCTACTGCAGTGCATCACCCTTAAATTCCCCTTTGAGCCTGCCTGCAATATCCATGCTTCCCAAATTTCTTCATAAGATCTCCAATCGTTTATCTCTGGTTTCCCCCTCCCCAATGCCTGCACCGTTTCCTTTGAGTCGGACCAGATTTCCCCCATTCCCTCCGCCCAGTGCAATATCATTTTGCATCCTTCCAGTACCGCCCTTGCTTCAGCCTTTGCCGGTGAGAGGGCTTTGATAAACTTAGACATCCATTTGATTACTCTGCCATCTTTTTCCAGGATCACACCAATACCCGCATCCCCCCCTTCCATCCACGAACCATCCACATAGCACCTAACTGCCGATCCACCTGCTCTCCCCCTTTGGTTGCACGGCATGTCCTGAGGCCGGTTAGTTAGTGCCTGTGCCCTTTTTGACCCGTCAGCCACCGTGAGAAGGCGGATTTCACAGTTCTGCCTTTCTTTTCTGTAGTATTGCTGACATGCCGTTATAGAGTAATTTTTTGCCCCCAACACCACATCATTCCTCCCTCTCCAACATGCCCACAAAGTACATACAAAAGAGCATACCTGATTATCATCGAGAGTTTGGAGCATCCCCACTATGATATCCTTCACTGTTCCTCTTACCTCACCTGCTCGCAGTCCCAGAGGTGAACTCAGCCAGTTTGCTCTAGACCCATCGCAATGGAAAAGCATATGCAGTACTGTTTCATCCTCCCTTAGACATAGCTTGCAGGTAGGTTGCACTGTTCGAATTCTCGCCGCAATGACCGCACTTGCCGGCAGAGCTCCTTTTATGCATCGCCATATGAAAATTTTCAGCTTTGGTGTTAATCCCGAGAACGCCCATAGTTTTTCCCAGAACTCCTTATCAGCCTGCACCCCTTCGTCCCCTTTGAGCAGCTGGTAAGCCTTCTTAACAGTAAAATTCCCGCTTTTTGACTCAGTGAAGAGGAGCCTGTCAGTTGCCGGGGTTGGGGTTGGTGAGACTGAGTCATCTGTTGCTATTAGGAGCGACTGAGTGAAACCAAAAGCTTGAGTCAAAGCCTGGAAGTCCCACTGGTTTGAGTTGGGTTCAATTAACGATGAAACAAGCTGCCTCCTCTGTGCACCATTTGTTGCCCTGAATTGCTTCCAATTAGGGAACCAAGGTTGCGAAAACACCGGTATGTCCTCCCCACTCCCTATCTTCCAAAGGATGCATTCCTGGAGGATTGGCTTTAGGGTAACCACCTGCTTCCAGAACAAGGAGCATGTATATCGCCTTTGAGTGTCCCAAAGAGCTCCCCTTGGGAAGTACTTTGCTGTGATTGCCTTGACCCACGGCTTGTCAGGTTTGGAGGCTAGGTTCCAGATATTCTTTAGCATGAGAGCCTTGTTGGTTTCTTCCAAGTCTCTTAGGCCTAATCCCCCCATCCCTTTTGGTTTTGTGATCTCCTTCCATGCAACATAAGCCATTTTTTGCTTATCCTTCGTGCCTCCCCAAAAGAAATTACGAGAAATTGCTGTTAACTTTTTTATCACCTTTTTTGGAATGATGACCGTTCCCATCGCATAAATTGGAAGGCTCTGAAAAACCGACTGAATCAATACCAGTCTCCCAGCATGGCTTAACACCCTTGATTTCCAAAGGTTCAGGCGCGATTCAAATTTGGCAACTAAGTAATCAAAATCTGTCGCTGTTTTGGTGGCCACCGGGCATCCTAAGTATTTCTCCCCCCTTTCAGCCTCCGCCACACCTACTCTGCTCAGAAAAACTGCCTTAGCCTGATCCGTAGTGCTTCTGCTAAGCCAGACCTTGGATTTTTCTTCATTGATGGACAGCCCAGATGCCAGTGAAAAACTCTGAATTGTTTCCATGAACAGCGAGACTTCCCTGTTGTCCACCTTCCCCATTAGAAGTAAATCATCTGCAAAGAGCGAGCATGTTATTGGCTTTGCCGAGGGTGCCACTTTAAGCCCTCTTAAGAGCCCCCTTGACTGCTTGTCATCTAGCACCCTTGCTAGCGGATCCATAGCTAAGATAAATAGATAAGGCGACATCGCGCACCCCTGCCTCAGACCCCGACTCGGTTTGAAGAACCCGTCCCCATTTCCATTGAATAGTATTGTGAACTTGGCCGACATAACACATGCCTTGATCCAACTGCACAGACGGTCCGGGAATCCATATCTTGGCAGAAGGGCAAAGAGATAATCCCATCTAACACGGTCAAACGCCTTCGCAAGGTCCGCCTTTAACACAAATTGTTCTTCACCACCCCTCTTTTGGAAACCGTGCAAGATTTCTCTGAGCAGCATGACATTCTCGGAGATTTCCCTCCCCGGAATAAAGGCCGTTTGCGCTTTGGAGATAATTGAGTTCATCCATGGCTGCATGCGTGTCGCAATGACCTTAGAGATGACCTTGTATGTTAGATTACACACACTAATCGGCCTATATTGGGATACCCTTGTCGGCTGAGGAACTTTTGGGATTAGAATGAGATTTGACTTTGCCACCTCCTCTTTCATAACTGAAGAATTGAAGAAAAGGTTTACCTCTTTGACCAGTACCGGGCCCAGAATATCCCAGTTTTGCTGAAATAGTGCAGCCGTAACACCATCCGGGCCGGGGGCCTTTGTCGGGCCTAGTGCATAGAGGGCCTTTTTAATCTCAGTTTCAGAAGGGTGTTTTTGGAGATCTTCATGGGCCTGTTGTGGGATTTGATTAACACCAGCCGTGTATGTTTGAGGGATGATGACCGGCCCGTTTACCCTTTCATTATTCAGTAGCCCATAAATCCCTTTGAAATGCTTAACGAATTCTCTTCTGATTTCCGCTTCACTGACAGCCCAATCTCCATCTTCTTTGATAATCGCCGATATCCTGTTCCTTCGTCTCCTCATTTGCGTTGAGAGATGAAAGAAATGGGTGTTCTGGTCACCCATCAAGGACCAGTTCAAACGCGATCTTTGAAGCCAGAAAAGCTCTTGTGCCGCAATGAAAGTCTGGTACTCTTTCTGTAGAGTCCCAATTCGGAGCCTGATCGGGTCTGTTTGAGGGAGATTAATCAGATCCGCCATTTCTCTTTCAATCCTTTTGAGCTCCCAGTTTGGGTCTTTTGTTCCCAACTCCCAATCTCTTATCTCCTTTTTGAGTGCCTTGTATGTTTCTTCCCAATTTCCATTTCCCTCAGCCACCGATTTGACACACAGATTCTTAAAATCATCTTGATTCAGCCACCATTGCTCTATTCTGAACTTTTTCTCTCTACTTCGATGTTTTGGTTCCGTTCTCAGTAATATTGGCAGATGGTCACTGCTGTAATTTGGAAGATGAAACACCTTGGAATTTGGGTATCTATTAACCCAGTTTGCTGATGCAATCCCTCGGTCCAGCCTCTCCAGTATGAGCTTTCTTCCTCTCTGGTTATTCGCCCAAGTGAAGGCCGGACCCGAATGACCGAGATCCACTAATCCCGATCGTTGCATAAATTCTCTGAACCGCCTATGTTTCACTTTCAGATTGGTATTTCCCCCTTGCTTCTCTTGTTGAGTGGAGATGCAGTTGAAATCACCAATTGAACACAGGGCTTGGTTGTTTGATGTAGCATAGTGGTTGATGCGATCCCATATGTACACGTTAACCTGATCTTCACAGTCACCGTAGACTGCAAAGAGAGTCCATGGCTCAGTAGACGGACTGAGCTGGACTTGAGCAACTATAAAGAAAAGTGAGGTTTCAATGATTTTCACTGAAACATGGTCTGACCACAGGAGCCAGAGGCCCCCTCCCCTTCCTTGGGAGGGAACAATTTCAAAGTTATTAAAAGGCAGAGTTGCGATTCGTCTCAAAGCTTGATTTCTTCCACACTTTGTCTCTGAAACAAACGCAATATCAGCCATTGTGCTGCGGAGGTATCGGTTTAGAATGGGCACTGTCGAGAGCCCTCCGCTGCCTCGACAGTTCCATGAGAGAATACTCATATGGGACTTGGCGGCGAAGTCCTTCTCGCCGCTTTCAGTTTTTTGGTGAGTGTCTCACCTGTTTGATCCTCCTCCGACATTTCACCATCCTCCCTGACTGTGTAGGAGCCCTCCGGTATCTCATGGGCGATGAGTTGAGGGAATTGCAGACCTTTGGCTGTCTCCTGTAGGGTGCGTTTCAGGCCCGTGCACTTAACGGGTTGAGCTGGATCCTTTTCAGACTCGGCTGATGGGTTTGGGATGAGCATTGGGTCTGTAACCCATGACCCAATAGTTGGCTTTAGGATGTTTTCCATATCAGCCCTTCCCTTATTTTCTTCTTTGTTTCGGATTCTGGCTAACCTTGTTCTATCAGCACACGTACCAATCTCGTGTCCAATTTTCGCACAGAAAACACAAGCTCTCCCCACCCTTTCATAGACCACATAGACAAGCACTTCTCCCATTGTTGGGTGGCGCAAGCCAACTGTGTCTTTTAGCCGTTCTGTTAGAGGTACAGCCAGCTTGACTTTGAAGAACTGTTTTCCCCCAATATGGCCTAGCACCGGGTCAGAGACCGCCTTCCCAATCGGAGCTGTGAGGAGTGCTATCCCTTCTTCGTTTAGCGAGTCAAAAGGTATATTGTGGAACTGGACCCACAGTTCTCCTGTCAGAATATCCGGGTTCTGACTAGCGCGCTGGGAGTTACAAGGTGCCGTGACCACCAATTCTTGCCTGTACGACCAAGGGCCTTCGTCAAGGACTTTCAGATAATTGCCCCTACACGTTAGCTCAACCAGATAAATGCCCTTCTCTAGCTGGTTAAAAACAGCCTCTGGTTTCAATCCCCATGCTCTCCTCATCTGCTTCTCGAATTGATCAGTGAATACGGGTCTGTCAGTGCATACCTTAGCGAGTACACACCATTCCCAATTTCTAGCCGCTGCAGCTGAGGACGGTATAGAGACGGTGGTCTGGATAGATCCACCTTCTGTCTGCAGACCCGCAAACTTCCTTATCAACTCCTCATCTGACACATCCATGGTGAGGATTGTGGTTTTGGATTTTTGGGGATGTTTGATTTTGGTCTGTAGGTATTTGTGTTTCTTTTGGTTTGGGAGGGAAGTCTTTGATGGGGAGGTATATAGGGGGGATAACGGGTGCGGCCCAAGGATGGAAGGCTGGGAGCTGTTAAGTAGGTATATGTTGGTTGTTTTATTTTTGTTTGGGCCGGGCTTGGTGTTTGTCTCGTAGGGGAAGGTTCCACTGTTATCCTTTTTGTCAGGGCATGAATTGGGGACTGATTTTTGGGGTGTAGCGGGGAAGGGGTATACATTAGTGATGCCTGGCTGGAGCTTTATTATGAGTGGGAGGATGGCCTGTGGCATTCTTTTTGTGCATTTGTAGGTAATGGTTTTATTTTTGGATAAAGGTTTTGGCTGGCACATGCTTGACCCCAGAAGTTTGGTCACTATAGATCTCCTTGCCAACTCATAAACGTGAGTAGCGTAACGCGAGGCGGTTATCATCTGACGGTCAGCCTGCGTTCTGACCGCGGCTTCCAGAGACTGCCCCCCGCAGATAGTACTGTTGGAATTTTCCCCAATTGTATATGGACACAGAGTAATGCCGTTGTTCGTGCGCCCCAATGGAGATCTCCAGTAGCCTTCTTCCTGCGACTGGGCCGGCGGCTGTCCTGAATTTGCTAGCCCCCTGAGAGTGCAATGCGTGCCTTCCAGGCCCTGCCTAATCTCCCGATCTGCTTCCGGTCGGTACGGCGGGGATTGTACGAAAGCATCCACTGGCAGCATTGTTCCTCCCGTCTTTGGTCCGCCATAATGCCCCGGTAGGGGGTACTCATCATCTACCTCCCAGCCCAGTATTGTTATCCAGCACCTTGTCCACCTATTTTCATGGTTGACGACCATCATCTGAGGTATTTGATCCGGGTCAAAACACCGGATTGTAAGGCGGAGGTTTGCTCTGTCTGGGCCACGTAAATTTGCGTCATCCGCGTATAGCAACTCCCCAAAACCCGATGTCAGCAGCCGGAAGTAGAGATGGTGCCAGAAATTGGTTGGGTAATTGTGTACACGGATATAGACTCTATAGGCCGGAGGCCCCTGCAACCAGTCAAACTCGGTATTGGGGTGCCATTCTGACAGATACACCTCATATCCAATTGCAAAGGGAAGCAGATCGGCTATGACATCTTCCCTATTGAGATATTCCGGCAGCCTTATTAGAAAGGTGTTGGGGGATCGTCTCTGCAGCTGGTAGTCATGTGGGGCTCCTCCGTACACACTAATGAGCTCCCTCTGTATGCGCATTGGGTCCCTATTGAGTGCATTACGGAAGAAGGTCGCTCTTATGGTGTGCTCAGCATCATGCGTAAGCAGTGTGCTATGCTGGGTTGCTGGGAAATATACATATGATTGGGGGGTTGTCCATGGCATAAAAGGATAGTTTTGAGCCATAGGTTGATTTGGGGGTGTATGGATAATGAGCCAGGGGAAAGGAGGAAAAAGTAGATGGGAGGGGTTAAGTAAGAGTAAGAGGATAGGATTGAGTATATAGGCGGGGGGATAGAATAGAGGGAGAGAGGGAGAGGAAGAAAGTAGGAGGAAGAGCAACCGCTGGATAGGGCGGCGCTAATGGGGCTCAGCCTAAACCGCTGGATAGGGCGGCGCTAATGGGGCTCAGCCTAAAAAGTATGAGCAGCTTTTGTCACGTTATACTATGTTAAACTATGAGCCTAATCAGTTAATCTCATAATAAGATCCACAGTCCACTCAAGGATAAGAAAATGATAATGATAATGATAGTAATTGAACGATACTTAAATAGCGATAAAAATTAATTAATTAGTGGCTAATTGATTCGACTTGTACTTGATAACTTGACCGCTACGGCGCTACACAGGAGTGATAAATTGGGTCGAGTTAAAACTACTTGGGCAGTTGGGCTTGAGTTGCAGATAGCCTGAAAAGAGGCCGTTTTGTACACAATTTTTTTTAGAACTGGGCGTGGAATAGGGATACCACAAAAAATCAAAACCACCACCACATCATTTACTTTTTCTTACGAAAATAAAAAACGAATTTAAAACCATTAATAGTTAAACATATTTTTCATATAAAATTTATATATTTTCAATTTTATTAGTAGAAAATACAGGTATTCTAAATAGCTTAATCGGATCATAAAAACTAAGCTATGAGATAAAAGTACGTTAATTCAGCTACGATTGCTATAGCTATAATAGCTTACCACTATTACCACTACGCGCTATTGCTACCGCTATGCTACATGAGCTTTTTTTTGTGATTTACATGGACTTTTGTTCTTATTTTTTATGCTACATAGTCTGCTATGATAAGTATGCTAAACCAAACTATGTGCTTCTGTTCCTATTTCTGATTTAGTCTCTCATTCTATTTCGGAAAATATTCAAATATTAATTCTTCTTTTTGCTTTTTCTTCGTTTAGTATTCACTTGTAAAATTATTGCCGTTCGTTTCAATTGAAAGCTAATTTTGATTATTATATAAAATGTTCAAATAGGTATACTTAGTTCATTTCACTTGTAAAATTAATTGCTATTTGTCTATTATAATCTGTAATACTATGAAGTATGAACTATTAAATAATGTAACCTTGTAGATCTTTTTTCTTCTTCTTATTTGCATGATTGAAAAAAAGTATAGACTTAGTTTAGTTGTTATTTGATTGTTACTCAATTCTCTAATATTGATCATGTTGATAATTAGTAGAAATATAGAATATAAATTTTGAAAAGAAAAAAAAAAAAACGCTATGTACGATAGCTTCTGCTATAGCTATGTTATTCACAATAATTTTTTTTTTGTCTCCCCGCTATGCTGCTATAATCGCTATTTAGAACCTTGAATTAAAAAGATAGAAGTGGAAATTCATCTCGCGTTTATTTTCTATTGTTTTTTGATTGCTTGACTTTAAACTTACTCAATAAATTACAAATTAAATTTGTAAATGCATTATTCGTGAAATTTATTAGTTTAAATTAATAGTTTCAATTCGTCATTTCCAATGAGTAATATTTGGAGAGGATTAAGTGGAACAAAGCTACAAAAACATCAACTTTGCATTGGGATAAATAATTCTCGAATTTTTTTTTTTCCAAAGAGCAATATCATTTTTTTAGCAAGAACTGTCTTTTTATTTGCCTCATTTGTTGGGTAATTATTTTCAAAAAAAAATTATACATGCAATTAAATGGGTATCTGAAGGCTGTTGAAAAAAAAATGTAAATATCTCTATTAAAACCATTTTGCAGACTTTTTCTAATTTTTATTTCTTATGCATTACTTTTTAACAACCAATCAAAACTATTGTCTTTGTTGTTCTTTGTTGAGTGTTTTTTTTTTTTTGCATTCAAAAGCCCGTAGGCATGTTGAGTGTTTCTTTCAAAAGAGAGAAATAAACATGTTATATATGTCACATCATTGAAAGATGAAATGAATATTTAGTTGAAAGATACAGAAGTAATTACAAGCTAAAAGAGTTCATTATTATATTTATTCTGATTTGGACATTATGATATATTGGATACATATAATCAACTTTGAACATACCAAAAGTGTAATTTTGTGCACATTTAAATTTTTTTATAATTCCTATTTTAATACGAGGAGGGCACAAATGTACCAATAATTTAGTGCTTCAATCATGACTCACATCCTTATTTTTGTTTTCAAATTTCAAATAGTCAATCCGAATTGCTCAACATGATTTCCATATTAAAATGTGCTTAGAGACAAATTATATATTTTTTGAAACTTTTTTACTATTTTTCTAGATAGGTACAAAATCACTGTTTTTTGAATTGTCTAGAATCTTTTAAAAAATAGTGATTTTGTAACTATCTATAAAAATAGTAAAAATTTCCAAAAATAAATAAATATAAAATTTGGTCTCCAAACACATTTTAATATGAAGTAATGATCATGTTGACCAGTTTAAAAACAGAGATAAAAATGCAGAACATAATTGAGGCACAAAACAAAGGCATCCAAGCATTCTTTGTACAGTCCATGACGACATTTGAGCCCTCCCCTTAAAACGTTTAGTAACTTCCATTTCATTTATGAAGAAAATATTTATTTTGTTTGTTTTCTTTATCAGTAGAATGTAATCTATTTGGGGCGGAGGAAGAAATTTAGTGAATTAGCTATTTTGGATATTCTCATTGGAATATGGGAGAGAGATAATGTTAGTGTGTCACATGTGAACTCCTCTTTATTTTGATTAAAAAAATTCTAAAACACTAGAAGTCTCTAGACTATATACAATTTTTTTTTGAAAAAAGTATGAGAGTCATTCATATACACTTTTCAGAAAAATATGAGGGTCAATTTATGGATGCATGTAGCATTTTAGTATAAATAATATAGCAAAATTATATTTCATCAATGGTTTAAAAAAAAAAATAGAAGTCAATTGTCCCCATTGTCTCCACATATCTCTGCCTTTGTAATCTAGAGATAAAAAATTGTAATACATTTTTATTTTATATAAAAAATTCTCAATTAATATTATTATTGAAAATACAGTTTTAATTTTAAAAATTAACGGCTATTATTTTGAATATACTTATGTCCAAATATACACAAAAACAATTGAATGCAAGCAAGAATTACCTGAAAAGACCTAACTCATTTATTTTCTTTATTTCTTTGTTGGGTGTTTCTTTCAAAAAGTAGGGATGTGATATGTCAAAATTCTTCCAAGCACAGTATAACAGTTGAAAAACAGTTATTTGAAGTGTATTGACAGAAAAATAAACATGTTGTAAATGTCACATCTTTTGCAAGATTAAATGAATAGTTAATTAAAAGATACAGAAGTAATTACAAACTAAAATAGTTCATTATCACATTTATGATCTGATTTGGACTCAAAATTTTTATTTATATCATAATAAAAAAAAAACCAAATCATCTTAAAATATGGAGAATTCGAGAAATACCCAAAATTTTTATTTATATCATAATAAAAAAAAACCAAATCATCTTAAAATATGGAGAATTCGAGAAATACCCAGGCTGCTAAACCGTTCTGCGGCTCCAAAAACTGAGGCCACCAATTGGCCCTGCGCCCACTCAAGAGACCTCCAAATAAAATAGCGGTTAACTTTATCAGTAAATAGAATGTAATATAGAGAAAAAATTGTAATACATATTTATATATAGAAAAATACTCAATTAATATTATTTTTGAAAATTATATTTTTATTTTTAGAAATTAATGGCTATTTTTTGGAATATGCGCAAGTTAAAAACTTAAAATATATATAAACAATTGAATGCACGGAATCTAGAGGCTAGACTACATTTTTTTTTCAAAAAAATTAAATACACACTAGAATTATCTAAAAAGGACCTCATTTTATTTCTCTCAGTCTCTCCATTATTTCTTCCCTGTAAGATAGAGGTTGGTAATTTCTCTCCTATATCTCTCGAGGGACTTAATTATTTCCTTGAGATTGATAATTGTTTGTTGCACAATTATTTCCTTACACCAATAATTTTTTTCCATACAAACAATTAATTTTGCAACAAAAACTCTAATATATTATTGGTGTAAAGATATATTAGAGAAATTTGACGCTACTAAAATAAGTTGGCTGGAACTTTTATCACTTCTGCATCTAGAAATATAATTAATTTGTTGTTCTAATTTCCAAAATAGTACCATTCAAATTCAATATCAATATCAATGACCTTATATATGAAACAATATATATATAAAAGGAGAGTTCAAATGCATCGTGATTTTGTGTTCCAATATGCTTCACATCCTTTATCTCTGTTTTTAAAGTCCGAATAGTCGATCCGAACCGCTCAACATGATCTTCATAATAAAATATTCTTGGAGACCAAATTTTATATTTTTTTATAATTGTTTTACTATTTTTTTACATAGATACAGTATTATTTTTTCGGATGGTCCAGATCTCCTTAAAACAGTGATTTTGTACCTATCTAAAAAAATAGTAAAAAAATTCTAAAAAATATAAAATTTAGTCCAAGTATATTTTATTATGAAGATCATGTTGAGCTGTTCGAATCGACTGTTCGGACTTTAAAACAAAAATAAAGGATGTTGGCATATTGGAGCACAAAATCATGATGCATTTGAACCCTGCTCATATAAAAGATAACAAATATATTTCCTATTGCTGGTACTCTTTCTATTGATTTGAATCAGAAATCGATTGCACAACAAATCAATTATGCCTGTACAATAATAGCAGCAAGTTCAAATGAAAGAGACTTTCTCCTACATGATCAAATTATTGTGGTAGTCCATTCAAAAATACGAATAACTACAAGCTTATCAATAATTAATTAAATGGTGATATTTAAACGTGTTAAATAGTCGGGTTTGGCATTAAAGTTTTATTAGAAGATAGATATAAGATTATAAGGTTAGGATTTGTTCAATAACTTCAATTTTCATAAAATAATTTTTGAAAAAAAGTAGGTTTATAGTATTTTTTTGTTTCCATAAGTTATTGGACAGCTTGATTTTATGTCATTTTCGATATCCAAATAGTTTTTTTTTTGAAAAAATGAGAAAAAAATATCATTTAGGTATCGACAATGACACATAATTAAAAATCAAGATGTCGAACAGCTTACGAAAAAACTACATAAAATTCTCTAAACTTTTTTCCTTTTTTTCCCCTCAACAAATAATTAATAAAATAATAGGGGCCAAACTGAGAAAAATAAACATTTTTAGTCAATTATCAGTCACAATTTGCAATTTAATTCATTTGATTGAATTGCAGTATTGAATTGTTAAATAATAGACGCAGGCAATTTAATTTTCAAGAGTAAATAGATTAACATATTTATACAACTTCATATTCGATTTTAAAGTTTCAAAGATAGACAAATGCCTACCCCGTTACATGGAATTCATATCACCGACGGTACCGTAAAAGGGAATCTTTTACAATTACTTGATCTGAACCGTTCTTTTTAACTTGGAACGAATCTCAAAGCCCAATAATACTGCCCCCTCAGTCAGCCCGAATCCCAAACCGGCTGAGAGTTAATCTCAACCGTAAATAGCTAACTGTAAAAGAGAATCTTTTACGGTACCGTCGAGGATATGGAT
>JAJGRW010000042.1:59133-73879 GCA_025461045.1 Carex parvula
ATCACAGATGCAACTTTACTAGATTTAGGTAAAGAATCAAACTGTGCAACTCAAATCTCTGTTAAGTCTTTTCGTCAAGCAACTAATTCATCTGTTAATTTATTTTATCAGTGTGAAAATATATATATATATATATATATATAGAGGAGGGCTCAAATGCCCCAATGCTTCATGCCCCATTCGTGCCCCAACATCTATATCTTCAAATGCAAAGTTCAAACAGATGATCCGAACCGCTCAACATGATATCCATGTTAAAATATGATTGGAGACCAAATTTTATATTTTTTGGAATTTTTTTACTATTTTTTAAGATAGGTACAAAATCAGAAAATTCTGGACCATCTAAAAACAATGATTTTGTACATATCTTAAAAAATAGTAAAAAAATTCCAAAAAATATAAAATTTGGTCTCCAATCATATTTTAACATGGATATCATGTTGATCGGTTCGGATCATCTGTTTGAACTTTGCATTTGAAGATATAGATGTTGGGGCACGAATGGGGCATGAAGCATTGGGGCATTTGAGCCCTCCTCATATATATATATATATGAGATTGGCTAATGTGCTAACGTTATAACTTCGGCCGAAGTTATAACGAGTCGTTTTTGCAATTTCAAATCCAAACAACCGATCCGAACCGTTCAACATGTTCTCTATATTGAAATGTGCTTGGAGACCAAATTTTACATTTTTTGGAATTTTTTTACTATTTATTAAGCCACTTTGAAAATACTGATCCGGTGGTCCAGAAAATTTTGCTGTTTTTTACTATTCACAGCAGATCTGTGATTTTCAAAGTGGCTTAATAAATAGTAAAAAAATTCCAAAAAATGTAAAATTTGGTCTCCAAGCACATTTCAATATTTAGAAAAAGTTGAACGGTTCGGATCGGTTGTTTGAATTTTAAAAACTAATAAACGACTCGTTATAACTTCGGCCAAAGTTATAACGTTAGCACATTAGCCAATCTCTATATATATATATATTTTTTTTTTTTCAAAGTTAATTCCGTACATCCAAGTAACTTTGAACAGATTCAACCAAAGAAATTATAGAAAGTCCAGATTCACTGAATTAGACAACTTTTATTATTTGAATTTACTTCATAAAATTTATTACAAATTACTACTAACAATAACATTTTTCTTGTGTTGGATGTATTTATTAAAGAATGGTTGAAAAGATTCAGTTCTCATAATTAATTACAGCAAAAAAAAATGGATACACAATCAGATAAGGATCCTTGTAGAATCTCAAGATCTTCATAATTAATTAATTAATTAATAATAATTATATTAAAAAGGACGGAATGGCGAATCATGAAAAGTCGAGGGCCTTATAGTGAACTATCTTTATAAATATATATCCTCCTCTCCTTTGCCTGATGGTTCAAATAATCTCTCTCTCTCTTTCTCTCTCATTTCAACTAGTTAGAGGAGCCATTTATTTACTTCTCCACCGTAATTACCTCCTTCCACCTCTTCAATCGAGCCCAGCCCAGCCCCCCTTGGCTTCTCTCTGTCGAATCGAATCATTCCCTTGGCTTCTTCCCGCACACTGAAAGTCATAAACCCCACTGGGCACTGGCCCACTATATTTTATGTTTCTCCTGTTCCATCAGCGAACGGCGAATGTTTCCCTCCTATCTATCTTGGTATCTAATCCTTGATCGGATCTGTACTGTTCATCTACAGTACAATCTACAGTTAACTGACAGGGGGGTCCCATCAGTCAGCGACACAGATCTATTTCTTTTTTTTTTTTTTTTGGAAAAAGAGGGTCCGCCCAAATTTTTCCAGCAGCTTCTTCTCCCTTCCAGCGATCCCTCTCTCCTCTCTCCGTCACCTCAAAAGGCGCCCTCCTCTTCCTTCGTCACCTCAAAAGTAGGTTATATAACTAACCAAGCTCGGGCGGGTATCGTACCAGTCAAGAAATTTCACCTCTTCTACTCTCTGTTCTCTCACTTCCGCGATTTCTCATCTACGTACCCTCACTTCCGCGCCTTTCTCTGCCTCCGTCACCTGCTGTTTCCTTTCCTCTCTGTTCCTCTCGCGCCCATCTCTTCTCCCCATCACCTCAAAAATCTCTCTCACTCTCTCTCTCTCTCTCACAATTTCTGCTCTCTACCGCGACAGAAGACTCCATCCGCTCTCACAAATTTCATTTCCCTCTGTCTCTGCTCTCTACATCTCGCGCGTCCAAGAACCCACTTCTTTGCCACGATTTCCCCTCTCCTGGTTTGGTTTCTTGAGGTAAGATTTCAAACTGTTTTCATTTTCTTTTTTCCGATTTTAAATATTTTCCTGCCAATACTACTGAAAATGCTTGATTTCAGCCTAAGTTCGATTTTAGGAATTAGAGTTTATAATTGTGTAATTGTGTTTCAATTTTATCGTTTAGTATTTTGAGATAATGTTTGTATCAGTGATTGTTTCCAGGTTTGTATTTTATAATTCTGAAAAGACGAACGATTTTAGGGTTTAGGGTTTAGGGTTTGTGATTCTATTTGTAGTTGTTTAAGGTCTATATTTTGGAAAAAAAATGATAGATATATATTTGGAATCGAGACATTCGAGCAGTGGATAATTAGATTTCAAAGCCTTTGAACCCCTTATACCGGTCAGTACCAATTAGGGAAGTAATCTGATAGAGCTCTTTGCATTGGCGGATAAATTGAGGAAATTAGTGAATTTAAGAGATATAACTATTAAGGACTTTAATGCAAATTCTGTAATATTGATTGCTCATCTTTCTTCGTAGGTGACATAGGTCGCTGCACTTGCGTGTACGCTTGGCCAGGTAACTAAATGAATGGTAATTTTAAATGTAAGCTATCGGTGACAATAGCCTTATATATTAGTAAACTATAAGAAGATTTTTGGATTGGAATTGCCTTTGCTCACGTAACTAAAATGAATGGTACTTCTATATCTAAAGTATATGTGATGAAAGTAGCTTTATATACTACAAGAGTACAAGGTTGTATATAATTTGCATTTGATCAGTAACTAATATGAATAATAATTCTAAATCTAAAAAATATATGTGTGATGGCAGTAGCTTTATTTATATGACAATAGCATAAGTTTATTTATTTTTGGCTGTGATTTGCAGTATTTTGGATTTATGTTTTTTTTTTTCCTCTTAACCAACTATTTTGTAGCAAAAGAAGGATATAATTTTTCCTGGCATTCGTAGACCCGAGGTCAGAAATATGGAGTGATAAAGGAAGCGAAATACATGATTCCTTACCGACTTAAAATTTGCAATTTTCCCGAAAACTAATGGACTACTTGCTTCTTCATGGCAAGGTTAGTCTTGTCTACATATATTCAGCCTTGCACGTGCTTCTCTATTTTTTACTATTTTCCTTGCATATATTATTTTGAATGTATATGTCAAAGCTCACTTCTGAATATGTCAAAGCTCTCTACCGCACTGTGTATATTTGTATTGTCTAAACTTCATTAAAGAAACTATTGCGGTTGTTACCAGATGATTGTCTGAATATTATGATTTGGTATTTTGATTTGGAGGGACTCGAAATTGTCGGTGTAACTCTCAAAGTAGACCCAGCTGTACAGGTACAACTGTTTTCGACAAGTAATATTCAATAATTTAATAACGAGCAAAACATATATGTGGGTAAGGAAGCCTCTCTCCCTCACAATTTAGTACTGACAGTAAAGAGGGGTTCACAACACAGATCAGGAAAACAGGGACAAGGCTCAATAGGCCTAAATTTTAGCAACTGAAAAGGCCTACTAACATGGTAATTACTAATTAATCAACTAATACACCTCTCAACAATCAGTCCAGATATGTACAAGTTGACCCTACTTCATGAACCCCATATGATGACCTTATCATGCAGAAGGTAAGAAAAAAGGCAACACAACAGTCTGACGGAAAAAGCAATACAATAGTCTAACAATATTGGTAAGGTACCAGTCAGGTATCAGCCGTATGCACAGGTTAATACATCACTGGCAAAGTAAATAAGGGTGGAAGATACCGATAATGTACCAATCAAGGTCAGGTTAGTATGAAATGTAAAGGTCGTATTTTGCAATGCACCTCAATTGGGTATGACATACATTTTTTATGCACGCGGTAAAATATTAAAAATTTAAAGCTCAATAATTAATACATCGAGGATCATCTTCATAAATCTGCTTGCATTTAAAATTTCAATTGAAATGTCTTTCAAATGCTGCCCATTTAGGAATCAAGTACTTGAGTAAAGAATTGATGACAGTAAAATTTTTGCATACTTTTATTCATCTATTCCTTCATTGGATAACAGTAAATCTGCTTCCAAACACCTTCCGATATGTACTGTAAATTTTTTTGGATGCAATTTCACAGTTATTAGGATAAGATGAACAATAAATAAGGGCATCAATGGGTCAAGTTCGGGAATCCACAATTCATAGATGGTTATTAATAATAAGGGTTTCTACGAGCCAACATAAATTTGCCATTATAGGTATCTTTCATTATTATTATATTCTCAATTTGTGCTTCCCATTGCTGTGTGACTCTTTAATGATTTGTTTCTTTGGGAACTAGGTTTCTGGTAACTGTTTACCTTAAATTCTTAGTTAATGATCTCCGAAACTAAGAAAGAGCTACTGATGCGTTTGCATGCACGTTCTTGCCAGACGTACGTCTCTTTTCCCGTTGTCAAGCTCGTCAGGTACTTTGGTAGTCGGAGTTCTTTTCTTTTGTGTTTTCATAAAATATATGTATATTCTTTGGGCGTTTCTCTCTACCTTGCAATATTTTTAGATAAATAAACCACTGATGCATTTCTATCTTTTATTGACCGCTTGCTCTTTCGTTCAGTGTTGTACTGGGTTTTTTCTTCTGATTCATGGATATCGTTCTTATTGTTAGTCTTTTGAGCTAATAGCAAATATTTGCTCGATTTTGGATGTAAATATAAAATTTGACAATTTGGTTGGTACACCTGGAAAATATTAAATATTTGCTTTGCTCTGCATTTGCAGGATTATTTAATTACAATCCTTTTTATTAAAGGTCATCTATAAGAGCTTTTTTACTCTATACAAAATCGGACAAAGTGGAAGGAGCAGTTGATAAGTAATGTTGAGTGCCCTTTTAGTCTTTTGGAAGACTTTTTTGTTTCTGAGCTTTTCTCAGGATAATTTGTGTGTATTTTGACTTTATAATGGAAGTCTCGCTACACTGAACTTTGATAAGAGAGCTACTTTGGTAACAATCTATTTTATATTTGTCATTATGTTTAGTCATTTGATCTTACAACTCATAAACGTTTATAAAAGAATTTATTTATCTAGAGTGATTATGTGATGCAAATTTCTGTAATTAAAGGTAAAAAATAATCTATAAAAAAAGATGAATTATCCATATAAAGATATTTAAACATATGTAGTAGGCAATCTGTACGGAAGAAAAAAAGACAAACTCAAGTCTCATATTTTTGTCTATTCGGAATTCTGAAGAAAGCATTTTCTTGATTTGAGCAATTTTGTTATTGCTCTTCTTATTTGTCTTGCTTACATTGTTAATTTTCCTCTTCTAATTTTAGAAGCTCAATTTACTTCTGTTACATTTATTTTATTGCATAACATGCTCATTTTTTTTCCACATTACATAATGTGGATTATGTGCTCGATCTAATTATCTAATATGTTATTTATATATATGACTTCTATCATTATTCATAATATCATCATACAAACAATTTAGAACGAAATTATGAATTATCTATATGTAGTTTACAACATTCATATATAAACTTTCTATATACTTTACCCTCCGCCTCCGAAGCAAATGCCGAAGCAACGCGAGGCTCCCTCCTAGTAATTCTATAATTCTATAATTTTATTCCTTGACTTAGACTTCCACTTTCCACCTCCATCTTCCCCTGTATAGTTCGGGCCTTTGCTACAATCACACGCCTTTGAAAATGAAATAGCAGTATAGACTATATTGTATAGTTCGGGCCTTTGCTACAATCACACGCCTTTGAAAATGAAATAGCAGTATAGACTATATTGTATAGTTCGGGCCTTTGCTACAATTAATTGGGTTTGAGCCGATTCGGGCCGAACTTAGAGAATCCAATGGACCGAGCCGAGTCGGGCTTTACCCTTCAAAGTTGAGCTGAGCTGAGTTGGACTTTTAATTAAAGATTGAAGAGCTGAACCGAGTTTTGGGTTTGATCCGGCTCATTAGCACCCCTCCTCTTCATAGAAATTTCTTATTCATCGAAATTATTAAAAAAATAACAAAAATTTGCAAGGCCCTCTTCTCTCTTTTGACACCTGCCAAAATCCAGCCACAATAGACAGCCCATCAATTTATTAAGGCTTTTCTTTGTCGGGCCTAATTTGGGCCTCAAACCTTAAACTTGTCATGATGCTCCAGCCTCCTCCAGTTGGAAAAGACGGAAAGGTCTAATTAACTAAAAAGCTACAGCTTCAAGTATCTCACTGAGACTCCGAGCAACGGTAATGGTACACATCTCCTACTGGATTGCACATCAATCAGAGTCCTAATGTATGTTCTACGGTTACTAATATCATAATATGAGACACTGCTTTTGGATGCTACAGGGTTTCAGCACCATTCATTCAAATCACTTAAGAAGGATGCCACTCCTAGCTAGTTTTTATCAGATGATGGGATACATATATATTATTCGATGATCGATAGGCGGATGGACGGTCAGAAGCAAAATTCAAACCGTTGTTTATCGTGGCGTAGCAAGGATTTAAGCCAGGACAACAAATTTTAACGATTCAAATTTCATCAAAAATATTAAAGTACATTCGAAAACTACGAATTTTATCCAACATGATATAAGTTCTAATATATAATATTTTTTCATATAAAAAATAATAAACATAGTAATAATAATTTTTTAAGTCTAAATTAGGGATTACATTACTGACAAATTAGTAATTACTATTAGAGTCTAAATTACTAATTACTAATTAGGGACTAAATTACTAACATATTGGTAATATACAAAGTCTAAATTAAGGACTATATTACTAAAAGATTGGTCAATGCTTTTAGAAAAAAGAACTAATTGCTGACTTGTAGTAACAAAATTATGGTTAAGTGAAAAGAAACTTTTTAAAATGCACACTTTCATTGACGATTATAGGAAAATTATAAAAATCTGATATGTGATTTTTTTTTAAATTTATAATACATTCTAAAAATTTCTTTTTCAATGCACACTTGTTGATTTTCAATTACTAACAGATTTGAGTAATTAGAATGTCAGCAATTAAAAATTAGAGTTAAAAGGGAAAAAAAATAGGCTACCTCTTACCTCCGGTTCCACCGGCCGCGCGCCCCACTTGCGCCGCTGACCGCTCAAAGCTCCTGCATCGCTTATAGTTCTTCATTCGCAAATCGTCATTCTTTCGCTTGAATCGCTTCGCTTAGTTGTCTTTTTTTTGTTCTTTTCACTGTTACGATTTTTTTGTTGTTGTTATGATTTTTACTGTAAATTTAAAAACATTTTCTTCTAATAATTAAAAGCCATAAGTCCAAATATTTTATAATATTACAAGTATTGTGCCCGTGCTTTGCTACAGGTTCAAAATTCAAATAGAAGCAACTCTGATCAAATATTTTCATCTTTAACAGTATTTGTCTTTTTATAATTTTTGTTTGGGTGTAATGAAATGAACTATTTTGTCTTTACCTCTACATTAAATAGGAAGGTAATCAAAGGCAATCAATATTTTAGTGAGTAAACATGTTAATTAATTTCTTATTTTGTTATCATCAATAACTCAAAAAAAAAAATATTATCAATTAATTGCTTATATGACAATATTCATATAAAAAAAATTGTAAAGAGAAAATCAATGTAGTAAGTGTTCAGAGCAATGTTATCAGAACTTAGATCCGACATAAATTTGGTAAAGCTTCAAATTATATACATATGAATGACCACGTTTTTACATATCTATGACTATCTATAGATATAATTCGGGATGTCTTGTTACTGTAGATGAACAGTGTCATCTCAATTCTCTTGCGTTGGATTTGTTTTCAGCGGTTGGTGATTTATCAAACTTTACTAAATTCAATCAACCGACGATGCGTGGCTTTCATTGTTTTTTTGTTCCAGGAACGCGTGTTCGATCTATATTCCACTTAACATATCCTCTGACAAGTGGGTCCCTTCTCCGCTGTAATTACCTCCTTCCAGATTTTTACAGAGGAACCCATCGTCTTCTCCATCTTCCAATAAACAACTCACCTAAAGATTACCCCTTTTCCCTCTGAAAAAAAATAATTTCTTCCTCTCCATCACTCTTCTCTCTATTTTGTTCGCCGCCGACCATCTCCGTCTCTCTTTTCTCTATTCTGCGCTCTTTGTGTCGTCAACAGCTTCTCGCGCGCCGCGCGCCTCACTTGCTGGCCTTCTCACGTTTGCTCCATCCTGCCGTCGACGATTGAAAGATCTGCGTTTCTTCTGCTCTCTCTCTCTCTCTTTCTCTCTCTGTCTCTGTCTCTCTACCTTCAGGCATTTATTTCCCTTCCTCTTTCTCATTATTTTCTCATTCAATTTAGGATTTAGGGTTTATTCTTGATCATTCTAAAAAAATGGAATCTCGAATCAAATTAATTCTCTTTTTTTTCCTGTTAATTGTTTATTCTCAAAAATTGCAATCTCTCACGAAATTTGTCCTCCTTTTCCCTGCGATGTGGGTAATTTTAGGGTTTAGGATTTTATATCTGTTTGCTTCATTGTTTTCTTTTTTTAAATTTACATTTTTCCGCTTAGTTGATATAAGAAACTGTGTCATACACAATTATGATATGGTCATTTTTTCACAATTTTTTTTTTAAGTTTCATACAGGAAATACATTGACTTCTCAATTTGATACTAATTATACAATTAATCTGTTAGATTGGAGTGTTGCATAAGAGTGTTGAAAGCCCGTTTTTTTTTTCCCTTTTTAAAATAGGCCATGCATCAGAGTGTTACAGGCCACAACATAGTGTTTCTACTTTTCCTAAAGTTCATTAACATAAGTTGTATAACAAATGAAAGATTCAAATGATGAGCTACTAAAAATTTGACAACTAGCAAACAAATGATTATTTATTTGTTCAAACAGGAGATTATGCAATGCTTGCATTATTGGTGTTTCTGGCAATAAAGGTATGTACCAAGCTAAACTAATTATAGTTTTATTCGAGTTTTTAAAGGTCAGATATCTGACATCTCATTATTCTCATGCCTTTCGATAATTGAGTCTTTAATTGATGATAAAAACAATCTCCTGATTCATAAAGTAACATCACTTATCAGTAGAAAGCTTCCATCTATAACCTTTTGACTAAATAGTATTGCTCATCAGAGGATGCGGTACCAGTCAAAGAACAGATTCTATGGGTCTTTCTGGTACAGGGCAGAAATCTGTGTACCAAAAACAAATAATTGCGTTTTTGTTAAAAGTTCTAGGCTCATTTTACTGCTTAAAAATTTAAAAGTATTTAGAACATGTAAATTTAATTTTAAGTTCTTCTAAGTAATATTAGTATCTCAAATAATTAAGTGTCGTGATATGCATATTACCATAGCCTCACTCTTTCATGCTATCGTGATATTTTTGAAAAATATTTTTTGTGTCGCTCAGCAATGATAATTAGCAATTATTCCTTAATCACTTCCAAACCATTTTTCATATCAGGAAAACCTTGATCCCAGTTTTTATCAAATCGGATCATCATTCTTTTTTCCAGGTTTTCCGGTTTTATCTCAAATTTATCTTCCCTTATCAGTTTGCTAATAAATGAAGATCGAGATATACCTCTTAAAAGCTTCGATATATTCTTTGGATTAGTAGGTGAATGATACTGAAGTTTTGATTATTTAATAATAATTAAGAACAGAAAATATGGCTTTCTAAAAAAAAACAGAAAACATATATATAGTAAATGCAAAAGAAGGATAGAAGAAAAGTAATGTTGACTTCAATAAATACATCCTCAATTAACCTTTGCCTCCTTTGCTTTTCAGGTAACTTCCATAAACTGACAAAAATTAGCAGCTAAAAGTGCCTTTTGTAAAGTTAATAATATAAATTAGTTCGTTAATTAGGTCATCAAGTAGCTAGCTCCACATGGAAAGATTAGCTCTATATGGACGTAAAGTTTTTGCCAGAAAAATATTTGTACTCCACTTTTTCCGGTGATAAATATTAATTTCACCAATTAAATTACGATGCATGTGCAAAGTAATGTTATATATCTTTCATGTCTTCCTTGGTTTTTCCCTATCCTCGGAATGTGAATATATCTTTTCCTCAACACTTATTGTAAACTTTTTTACATAGTTTGGAATACACACTTGTTTATCATATCTATATACAGTATACACCTATTTTTCTACTAGTTTTTTTATCATTATTTTCAGAACAATTATGATCTACCTATGCACCTGTCAAACTTGTTTGCCTATTGTCACGGTGAGTGGGCCGCCCAGTTTTCAAAATTTGGGCCAGAGAGTAACGGGTCATGCAAAACTTATGATGGGCTTTTATCTATTCAAAATCAAGGCATACTTATTAATCACGCGAACAGGCCCAAAAGTGACCACATAATTACAAAAGTGCACTTGAAGTAGCGCTTCAACAAATAGCTTTACATCCGTAATACAAACTTCTTTATATTGCCTTCAATTGCTGATGCATCCATACTGTCGCAGAAACAGCATCAACATTCATGAAGGATGTAACTCTTCTCACCGACGATTAATCAAGTTGTAGGAAATAATTATAATATAGTCTAATTAACCACAAGACTAACAAGAAATTTGACTTTAATAACACAATTCCTAGTACAAAACATACATGGAAATTTGAAGTACATCGATATATGCTCAAGAAGGGCATTGTTCGTGCTGCGTGAACTCGACATGCTTGTCGCAATCAAGAGCCATCTCAATTGTGGAAAGGAGGTTCTCCATGATTTTAACTTTGGAGGCAAATGTCGAGCAATTGATTTCTTTAGCATCAACACGGTTAATTACTGTGTGGATTAGTTTGCTGAGTAGGCCTATACACAAATCAAGCTCGGTTGAGTTGGCGGCTGCGGTTGGTGTGTTTGTAGCATTATGTGCATTAGTTGGAAATAGATGACATGGCTGAGATGTAGAAGATGGACTGGGAGGCGGAGAAGTTAGTTGTGAAGATATTGGAAAATGCAGGAAGCTGAGATTGGAAGATGATACTTGTATCTGTATCTGTACCAATGGAGATGATGATGGAGGTGACAGAAGAAGAGTGGTGAGTTGCAAAAGAATATAAAGAAGAGCAAGTGCAAAGTTTCTCATGTTGGAAAAGATGTACGTTTATGGGTTTTACTAAATCAGCTGAAAGCGCTGAGGAGAGTATAAATAAGCATCACTTGGGAATTGGGAACCAAAAGCCTAGGGCATTGAGAACCAAATAGATTCCATCCTGCCCCCGGACAAGTATCTTAAAAAAACATAAAATATATATGCTCTATCTCGATTCCCTAACCTTTCCACCTCTCAGAATTTTTTATTCATAAAAGTTATCTGGAATGGGGGACGATCGGATTAATTTGATGTCAAAAATTGTGGTAGTAAAAGTTTATCCAAAACTACATAATTTAATTGTAGGAGATCGCAGTTGTATGAGAGATTAATTAGATTAATTTATTAAATAGAAAATATATAAATCGGAGAAATCTAGTTTATTAAATATATGAAAATGTTATATTTATTTCCGAAAGTCAAGTAATAGAATTGAGAACACGCATGTTATTAAATACATCCTCTGATAGGGAATATCATATTGCTCAATCATATTTTACTTGCTATTTAACTTTTGAGAAAAAATTATTATCACGTCTATTAATATAATAACAAGTACATTAATTAAAGTGACTGGATGAGTTTGTAATATACTAGTATGTAAAACATAATTATTGCACCGGGTCTGTTTGAAAAACCTACACGAAAAATGGTTTAGAACAACAAGTTATATTATATTAAAGGAACGACTCTGGAGCATGTACCGTTAAGCAAGTGGACATAATATATGGATCGGATATAAATCTGCTGTTATTCCAAAGGATCAGAGGATCCTGTTATTCCTATCTCAACCGTTCAAAAATTTTCATGCACGGATCTCAAAAAAAAAAATTTGTGCCCCTCTCGATAAAGATTAACGGCTGGGATCGGAATAACAGCAGATTTATTTCCCGAATGGATCTACTGGCATCTTTTAGTAAAGGCAGTGGAGTGGTTTCGGTGTGCTTCCAGTGGGTGGCATGGATGGATGGGCATCGGACCCAAGCTGCTCCCCTTAAGTATTAACATTATATCATCTTATTGTGGACCCCACCAAATGCAACGAAGACTCCACTTTTATTGTGGACCCCACCAAATGCAACGAAGACTTAATACAAATAAAATATATATATGAGAGTATACAAAGACTTATATATCCTCCTTTGGTGCAACGAAAACTTAGTACAAATAAAATATATAGTTTGCTGCTGGCAGCATTTCGGCCAAGTGCTGCCAGCAGCAAATCTGCTATTTTGATGTTCAAATAACCGATCCGAACCGTTCAACATGTAACGTTCTAAATATTGAAATGTGCTTGGAGACCAAATTTTACATTTTTTGGAATTTTTTTACTATTTATTAAGCCACTTTGAAAATTCCATATCCGGGTGAACAGTAAAAACAGTCTGGACCATATGATCTGGATTTTTCAAAGTGGCTTAATAAATAGTAAAAAAATTCCAAAAAATGTAAAATTTGGTCTCCAAGCACATTTCAATATTTAGAACATGTTGAACGGCTCGGATCAGTTGTTTGAACATCAGTATGGCAGATTTGCTGCTGGCAGCACTTGGCCGAAATGCTGCCAGCAGCAAATTAGCCATACTATATATATATATATATATATACTAGTATCTTGCCCGTGCGTTGCAACGGGAAAATATTATAACAAAACAAAAAAATCTCATACAAAATAACACATTCACATAAAAAACTGTCGATATATGGGTAACTAATAATGACATCTTTTTTGTAAAGGGGAATTTCATGTATACCCCTCAAAAATCTCAAAATTACATATTCTCCCCCTCTAAAATTCATAATATCATATTTACCCTTCTAAATTTTAGAAACTCACAATTTTTCCCAACTTATTGACTTTTCTATAAACTCATTTCAAATTTATAAATTACCTATTTTACCCTCTATTAAAAAATGAAAATCATGCCTCCCCTATATCTAGACCAAAAATATGGGGAGTATAATCAAACAATTTCTAATTAATGTACAACAGTAATCAAATATTTCATTCCAATTAAATATAGACCAGAAAAATAAAATGTGGATAAAGAGAGACAAATTATGCAAACCCCTCTTCACTACACCTAAAACTGTACTGTATTCGCAGGAAGCTCTATTAAGGCCAACCCCTCAAAAGTTTTTAACTAATTCATTTTAATTGCTGATATTTAAGTAATGTTTTTTTTAAGGTTGGTAAGCTTGGCCTACCAACATTTTCATTAGTAAAGATTTTTTTTACAATCTATATTTACATCTCAGGAAATTAAAATAAAATCACCAATCTCCAGCCCCTTTGTAACCTAATTAACCTCAATTACAATGAATATAGTACTGCAATAAAGTGCAAATCTCTCAGCACCCAGTCCCTGTGTCTAATCCCTGCATGTTTCCTATAGTGTGGAGTGCCACTGTTGAATCTGGGGTTAGGTCCTGTTTGCAAGAAGACCGCGATCTAATATAAGGATCCCCAATTATAATATAATAATGGACACAAAATGCTTATTCAATTTAGATGGAATATGAAAAGAGATTAAAAGAAACAAACTTTGCATCTTGGGGACCTTGGGGTTGATGTGTCATGCCCCAACGGCATCTTTTGCAATAACTGCGATCTCAATTCAATCACAGGGTGCACATTTGAACAAACACATAAGAAAATTGAACCAATTTCACTAATTTCTCAGAAGAGATACAAGAAGGCAGAAAATGCCAAGTATTTATAGATGATGTTGTTGATGAAAGAAAATAAAGAAATGAAGAGACCTTACTAATTGTTGATGAAGTGTTAAAAAAAAATGTTAAGAATCAAAGCTTTCATTGGAGTTGTTTTTTTGTATTCTTTTAATTTTATTGCTTGCTTTTCTTATTTTATACTTAATTTCAATCTTTAGAAAAGTTATCACGCAATAATACACATGAAGAATAAAAAAGATAGAAGGAATTGTTCTATTATTACTATCAAGGGCATAGGAAATTTTCCAATAAAAATCATATATCCCAGAAGGTTTTGAATCTATGTTTGAAATTTATACAGCATATAGAACATGCTTAGAAGCACATATTTTTCATTACAGATTTTCTTAAGTAATAGATTAAGAGAAATAATCAGATCAATTCTGATATGAAAAATAAAGAAAAAGGTTGAGTTTATAGTTGATCAAAGTTAAAGAAATTGAATTTTGATGGAGCAGAAACTTGTACCTTTACAGATGCGCATATGCACCTTTGTTACATACTTCTAAATTTTAGCCTTTCATTAGATAGTCATGAAAACAAAACGTAAAGAAAATCGGGCAAAAATTAAAAAAAAAGAAATGAGTCTGAAGACCAGTAAATAAGAAACGGTACGGCACCAATTGTGAAAACCTTAAA
>JAJGRW010000042.1:81593-102283 GCA_025461045.1 Carex parvula
AAGCTATTTGTTGAAACGCTACTTCAAGTGCGTTTTTGTAATTCTGTGGCCACTTTTGGGCCTGTTCACGTGATTAATTAGTATGCATTTATAAGTGAGCCACACATTTGACTAATGGGGTCAATTTGGAATTCCAGGAGAGAGAGTCACACGTGAGCTCAATTTTTGGAAAAAAAAAAAAGTTATATGAAATGTTAGAATATTTCAAATTATATGGGGCCACTTTTACAATATCCATATTATTTAAATAAATAATATTAATTTTTGGGTTCGAGAAACAAATTAAACTGCTCTAGCTTTCTCTTTATATAGAAATAAATTTTTTGGGTTGGAGAAATAAATTTTCTTAGTGAAAGTGACATTTCCAATTTATTTTGGAAAAGAACCGTTAGTGACATTTCCAATTTATTTTCGAAAAGAACCGTTAGTGATATTTCCAATTTATTTACCAATTTGTCAAAAAAAATTAACACTATAATAATTGACATATATAATTTACAAGAACTGTCCTAATGTACTTGGTGATGATGGGATGTTTTTTCACTATAGTGTGTCCAATATTATTTTCACCGCAAGATTAAATTGAGTTAATTAATTACAGTTACAACACATTAACGTGTGATGCCAATTAATTTACATGCGATGCATGTCGACTTCGCCTTCATCCAAAATCAAGCTCAAAATTAATTATTGTTTCAAAAATGTCAAACTCCATAATTCAACGGGCCGGATTGACCCGTGGGTTGAGAAGACGAGGCATTTGGCATTTGAGATAGAGATTTATGTTCTAAAGTACTCTATACAAGTAGCCCACATTCTATACAAGTCAAATAATAATTAATCTATATATAATATATGTGGTCATTACATATGGCGATCCAAAATGGATTACGGGATGATAGAGCACTCAATGAGGCCTCCGAAGATGTGTTACAATGGAGATGGAATAGTGCTAATGAGTACTCGGCCAAATCTTTTTACCATGTCATGATCTCGGGAGGGAAAACAAGGTGTACATTTCGCTATGTTTGGCATATCCAAATGCCTCCCACGGTGCGTGTGTTTGCCTTTCTATTAATACATGACAAACTGCTTACACATGAAAGAATGGCTCGTAGGGGATTCCAGTGTGAGCTTGGCTGTATAGTGTGCCGAATTTGCAACATGGAAACGGCGTCCCACTTATTTCTTCAGTGCAGGTTTGCATCTATATTCTGGCACACTATCTACTCATTAGCGGGTCAAAGATTCAGACAGCTAGGGGATAATATACGGACAGTACTGACGAACGCGGCCAGGGTATACCGGAACCGGGATATACTAACCAAGTGGAGAAGATTTTTCTTTGCTGGCTGCTGGTTCATATGGAGAAACAGAAACAAACTGATTTTTGAAGGAAAAGGAACTGACCCGAAAACAGTGGCCAATCAGGCTTGGAGAGAGGTTCAACTTTGGCAGAAATATTGCTAATTTTGCTATAGCTTGTGGAATTCTGTAGGCTAGTGATTTTGATGTTTTTTATGCGATTGTTGTAATAACATAAACAGCTGTTCGATCTGATAGCCGCTATCAGTATTTCAAAAAAATATATATATAATATATGTATACCCGTACCTCCCAAAATATAGCAAACTTAATATGGTAAACTATTCGTTGACACCTTCTCCAGTTCAAGTCGGTTGTAATTAAAAAAAAATGATTGGATATTTGACTCTATAAACACCTTCTCCATTTTCTTAATATGGTAAACTATCCGCATTTATTTTATTATTTGTTTGTTTAGCCTTGCATGTTTATAGAGTTAATAAACACGAGGCGAGGACTGATCACACTTTAATCCGAAATTTCCGGTTTGAGGTGTGACATTACTTGATTAGGCTTTTATCTTAGCATTATGCTTGGATACATTTGGATAATTTTTCCATAAGATTTTGAGCTGCTCGGATCCATTAAATGAGTCTTTGGATATGAAGTCAGGTCGAGGATCTAGACTGGTACAGCCTTGTACCAGTCCATTACTCCCTATAATTTGCTAAGAAGTGGCTTATTTGCTGTGATCATAATTTCTGTACCTATCCTCTTGTATGACTCTGTACCAGTGCATTATGTACCAGCCTTGGACCAGTGTCTTTTTTGTGTGCCGGTACGAATTTAACGCTATTTTGTTTCTACATGGCCTATTGAAAGGCCAGCAACAGCAACTCTTGTGCCTCATATCTTTATGTTGAACATAAACAAACAAATTAAATTGGAAATGGAAGAGGTTTAATCTAAAATGTACTTTACCAAGATGATTATATGGGGTGTATCTTTCTTTTCAAACAATATATAAGTACTTGCGTATAGCTGTTGCATACTTATATTATTCACTAACTATTATCTATAATTTAATTGTTTCCCATAGAAAACTGTAGCTGTCAGCATTTTAATCTTTGTTTCTATTTTGTTGTTTTTTTTGCAGCAGTCAGACAAATTCCTCTTTTGAAGAACTGAACTAAAATGAGTTGATTTATAATTTTGTTGTTTCTTTTGCAATTAAATCATGCATCTTTTGAGTAAATTATTTAAGTTGGGCTATATGGATATATATTTGAAAAACATTGTATGAAAAATTGTATGAACTATTTTTGTGGTCATCTTTATCTGTTCTATTAATTATTACTTATCATCTTCATCTAAATTAACTATTAACATTAGATCATTTAAATTATTGGAACTAAAATGCGTGTCATCTGTTGGAGAGAATAATTGTATTAGATGGCAAAAAAAATATGAAGGAAGATATATAGCCATATAGGTCTTCATCTTCATCTAAATTAACTATTAGCAGTAGATCATTTTAATTATTGGAACTAAAATGCGTGTGATCTGTTGGAGAGAATAATTGTATTAGATGACAAAAAAAAAATATGAAGAAAGATATATAGCCATATAGGTCTTTGCATACTATCATATAAAATAGTACTAGATCTTCATCCTTGATGAACTGGGGCTACAATCACACCTGAGAAGTTCCACTTTCGGCTACACATAACAGACACATAGGAAGGACAACACAACCACTTTGCAATTCATGTTTATTTTCAGCATCTAGAATGTAACATTTAGAATCGGGTAGGATTTACTTTTGAATCTTATGTACCAGTAAATGCTAGGTAGAGACTAGAACTCATTTCCTTTTTGTACAGTAAGTAGGATAGCGACTAGAACTCATTTCCTTTTGTACAGTAAGTAGGATAGCGACTAGAACTCATTTCCTTTTTGAATCTTATGTACAGTAAGTAGGATAGCGACTAGAACTCATTTCCTTTTTGCTTTATTTGTAATGTCGCAGAAGCCGAACCCACCAAAAAACGCCCTAGTTCTGCTCAACATATGGACTGGGAGTGTGGGACTCACATGCAACGCAAATCATATAGAGCATATATATATATCATATATATTTTGTCTGTTTAGTTTTAAGACACTTTCCCGGAGGCAGGATGGAATTTGTTTGGTTCCCAATTCCCAACTCTATTTAAACTCCCTTCAACGCTTTCAGCTGATTTAGTAAAACCAAAGAATGGAAGGAATAGCTCCCAGCTATGGCCAACTCAGGGGAAATCACCTGACGAAGTGACGATACCCAACAGCCCCTCTCAACCTGACCGGCCAGCCTCACTCCCCCGCAACCAGTCTAGTCCCACAATACTTCTCTCTCCGTACCCCCTCAGCCCCTCTCAACCTCGTTTGGACTTGATCCTACCACAGTAAATGCTCCCAACTCCATTAATAGACCCCAACACCATTCATGATCAGAACACCATTTATTGCCCCAAATACCCAACTATCTGGAAACAGCTACCACAAATTCTATTTTCCCATTGATTACTCCTCTAGCCCCTCTACAACTACTACTTTCTCATTGATTACTCCTTTAGCTCGGTGATTCCCCATCTAGCTCGTTGATTCCTTTCTCATTGATTACTCTACTCGTTAGATTTCCCCTCTAGCTCCAGCCCTTTCAGCATACTTTTCTGCCTTTTCCCTTGCTCTATACCACATTTACTGCTACCTACTCTCGCCACCTGTTCCCATCCTCTCAACTGCCCCCCCCCCCGAAAATGGCGTACAACGTAGTCTCCCCAGTACGAGTTTTTCTATCCCCCCCGGCCGAGCACCAGCGGGTTCTGGTGGACCTCAACGAATCAGTCGTGTTCCAACCGACTGACCACGCCGCCCCGTCCCTGCAAGCCCTCACGCAATTACTGATATCCAAATATGGAGGCCATTCTCAAAATTGGACCATCCGGAGAGTGGCCAATGCCTACCTCGTCCGAACGCCAGAATGGCTCTTCTCGGATGACTTCTACCTGGACGAAGATTACTGGAACCTCTACCATCTGCAAGTCCTCCCTTGGCAAACGCTAGACGGCTCGATACCGTCACCATCTCGTCAGAGGGTCTCCATAACTATTCGAGATTTTCCACTGGACTGGTGGCACCCAATCTACTTTCGACAAGCCGTGTCGGCCATGGGAATTATGCTGGCCTTTGCGGCAGACACAATGACGCACGGAAACATGGGACGCGTCAAAATTCTCCTGGAATGCATTGACACAGCACACATACCGCCAACCATCACAGTCGTCCACAGCGGCAAAACTACAATATGCCCTATTGAAATGGAAGAACTGCCACTGCCACAAGATGACCCCCCGAACCATCCCCCACCGCCCCCTGACCACGACCCCCGACAGGGGAACACAAACAATCACCCCGGACACCCCGACCCCAGACCTCCAAATATGCCTTGGCGTACGCAGATCCGACGCCTCCCAGCCCCAAACCCAGACCCGCAAAGGGCCGGAGCACCGGCGGCCCTGGCACATGGACCCGCCTACAAACCGGGTCCACAGGCACAGCATGAACCGGGAGCACCGAACCATACTACCCCAAAACTAGAAACTGCTGAACAGCTCAATTGTGAAAGGACGAAAGCTAAAACAGGAAAATGGAACACTTTTGAAAAGGCTGAGACAAAAGCTATGGTTACAGTGGGTGACTTTGCTATTCTACACTACGTTACAGTTACAATAAACATAGGTCAACTTACTGTCACCCCAATGGTTTCTATCCCGCACAAAAATACAAACCATAAAAGAAAGTCACAAACTGCAAAAGGAACGGGCCCCGAGGCCGAACCACCAAACCACAACCAAACGGACAAAGCATGCTCCCTCAAAGATAACAGGTTTAATAGCGAAATCTGGGGCTCAGACCAAGTACATACGGCCCAAACCGGAAAAAATCCACAAAAATCTCCAAATCCTACAGAACCCAATCCAGCAGCAGGATACGAATCAACAAAGGACCCTCCCACCAACAAACCCCACACCCAACAACTCAAACCTAGTTACCCTCAATACCAAACAGCCCCCTCCAAACAAACACCAACACAACAAAATACTATCTCCACACCCCCCCTATACCAAGTACCACAGAAACTTACAAACCAAATGGCTGACAACGATGAAGAATTTATCTCCCAGTTCGCGGCCCTCAGTGCTAGTGCAGCTAGACCGATCCCAGTAAAGCTCAGCTCAGGGGCCATAGATCAAACAGACTGGCAACTGGCTGCCTTGGTCCGAATAGTGTCAGACAGACAGGTAATCGAACAGAACTTCACAACTACAATGCGAAAGGCATGGGGCGCACACCCAAACACTGGCTTCACGGCACTAGCAAAAAATGTCTTCCTGGTCCAATTCCAAACAACACAGAACATGCAATTTGTACTTAACCGGGGCATCTGGAATTACCGCATGGATGCTGTAGTTCTGCGCAAAATACATCATGCCTCTGACATCATTAACCCAACGGTCTCACACATGGATGTCTGGGTACAACTACACCGGATTCCACCGGCAATGGTCACACATACAGGCATTCTCCAACTAGCTCAACAGATCGGCATCCCACTATCGGGGGTAATAGAAGTTTTTGCTGGCACAAGCAAATTCGTAAAAATTCAAGTGAAGGTCCCCATTGACCGACCGTTTCAGGACCACCTCCAGGTCGATCACCCGGTAGTTGGAATCTTTCCAATTTACCTGACCTACGAAAGGCTCAACCGAATCTGCCTTTTCTGCGCAAAAATGGGTCATGCGCACCCCACCTGCCAGGATAAGCAGCGCATGGAACGTCTTAAAATGGATCCGAGGTTCCGGGATAGAACCGACATGACTGAACTAACCAGGCTTTCAATTGGGGCCTGGATAACTGACTCAACCCTACTCCCTCACCTTGACAGCATCAACCCTGATCCATCCTATTCAACGCCAACCCACAACAACCAGGACCAAACGAACCACAACCAAACCCATGCTCAAGCCCAGGATCTCCAACACTCATCGGCCCCACCCGACCGTGTGCACCTGGCCCAAATACCCAATGATGCAATCGGACTGTACTATGCGGACCAACAGACCAGACCCGAAAAAAGGCCTTGTACGGGTAACAACTTCAACAGCCCTGATCTGAACATTCTTGCCGGGGGAGAAATAGCGGCCCAGAATTTAGTCGCTACAGGCCCGGTCCAAACAGAGACATATGAAAGGCACACCGCTGGAGGCATCCAGGTAGTGGAAAGGCTGGATTTGTCAAAGGACATTTCGCCTGGAAACAATATGCCTAGCTCGAGTCAGGCTTTACGGCCCACTCGAGTCAACCGCAAAAGAACAGTGGAGACGAGCAGGGACTCGGCTCCACAGGGCCAATGAATCTCGTTGCCTGGAATTGCCGTGGCATAGGAGGGCCACGGAAAAGGCAATTCCTTAACCGCCTCCTCACTTCAACACGAGCATCAGTTGCTTTTGTTGCCGAAACCAAGAGTTCTCAATCAAAATCCAACCTTTTCCTACAACAACAACCTCTACCAAACTTTGACTTTGTTCCGGCCCGAGGCCGATCGGGGGGGTTATGGTTAATGTGGGAAAACAATGTTGACCTTAGAGTAATTACAAAAAACAAAAATATGATCTATGCAAAAGTCAGCCAACCCAACAGGCCGACTTGGACCTTAGTGTGTGTCTACGGTGACCCGACACATACTACCAATAAACACATCTGGGATACAATCCATACCATCATTGACACGGATAAATATGTCAGTGTCATGGGGGATTTCAACGCCATAGCCGGGGTGGACGAGAAATACGGTGGGAACCCGGCGTTAAATACAAACAGTAGGGGCTTTAGAGAATTTCTGTTCCAAACGGGATTAATTGATCTCGGCTTCAAAGGTCCTGCCTTTACTTGGACCAATAAACAGAGCACCTCAATGGCTATCTATGAGAGACTCGATCGAGTCGTAGCAACAGCGCAATGGTCCCAGCTTTTTCCCCAGGCATATGTGAACCACCTGCCAAGAGTGCACAGTGATCATGCAGCGATCTTACTGCGCCTTGATGGTAGAACTCAAAACAAAAGACGCTTCAAACTGGAAAATTGGTGGCTCAGCCATGACAATTTCAATGAGACGTGGACGGCCCAATGGGCCAACTCGGGACATTTACCTTGGCCGCAAAGAATTGAGGCCTTACAAAAATGCATGGCAAAATGGGCCAGCTCCTTTCCATCACCCCAAAACCGCATTCAGAGTATACAGGAGCATCTTCTTTCCATCCAATCACAACCACCAGCGCTCCAGAACCACACTGAAGAGAACCTATTGTTACAGGCATACAACCAAGCGGAGGACGATCTAGCCAATTACTGGAGACAGCGAGCAAAGCTCCAATGGCAAACGGAGGGGGACCGAAATACCTCCTTCTTCCACATAATGGCAACCAACAGAAGACGCAAAAACCAAATTAACCAAATCCGAACCAACACCGGGGACCTTATCACGGAGGAGGGGGAAATCAGCAGAACCTTCGTTGCCTTTTTCCGAGACCTATACACCCAACCGCCGCAGCAAGGCACCGAACAGGAACTAGTGGATTTCTTCCAAACCTTGAGCTCCCAGGAGTACAAATCAATCCCAACCGAATGTCATTCAGAACTGACAAGACCACCAACCGAGCAGGAAATCAAATCGGTCCTCTTTACAATGGGACCCGATAAGGCACCGGGACCCGATGGCCTCACCGCAAGGCTCCTCCAAATGCATTGGGGGATATTCAAGAACGATATTACAAAGGCTGTGACTGAAACTTTCCAAACGGAGAAGCCACCAACAGAATGGCTAAGGAGCCAAATTATTCTTATCCCCAAAAGTAACGAGCCTCAAACACCGAAGGATTACCGACCAATCACGGTCGGCAATATCATGTATAGGCTTTTCATGAAAATCATTGCCAAAAGGCTGCAGCCCCACATGATGGAAATCATCTCCGTTACCCAAACGGCATTCCTAAAGGGTCGCCACATTGCGGACAACACAATCTTAATCAAGGAAGTGTTACACTCCTTTAGGCAAGCAACCTATGGCAAGCGATCGTTTATGCTTAAAGCCGACATCACGAAGGCTTTTGATACGGTTAATTGGCACTTTGTTTGGGGGGCAATGGCAGCAATCAACATGCCAGCAAAGTTGATCAAAATAATTCGAGCCTGCATGGAAATGAGCAAGGTTACTGTGCTGACCAATGGGAGCGGCGACGGCTTTCTCAAGCCAACAAGGGGACTCCGTCAAGGATGTCCCCTGTCGCCATACCTCTTTATAATAGCGATGGAGTTTCTTACCAGGCTGATTCAAAAGGAGGCCCAGGGCGGCTCAATCCGAGGGATAAAGCTAGCAAAAATGGCACCGGTCATGACCCATATGCTGTATGCTGACGACCTCATGCTCTTTGGAGATGCATCAGTTGAGGAAGTCCAACACTACCAAGCCATGCTCAATCAGTTTGCAGACAAATCAGGTTTGACAGTCAACCCCCAAAAATCAACCATTTGGTTCAGCCGTACGTGTGACCAACAGTGCCGGGAGGACATCACAAGAGAACTGGCGGCCAGACTTGCTGACGAACACGAGAAATACCTAGGCATCATTGTTACACAGTCACCTCGTGCCTTGGATCTAACTCACGCGCAACTGGTGGAAAAATTCCAAAACAAACTCGCAGGCTGGAAAGTGGGACTTCTGTCCCATGCTGGCCGACTCACCCTGATCAAATCAGTTCTCCTATCGCTTCCTGTGTATTACATGAGTGTCGCCCGGCTACCAGTCAAGACAATCAATGCACTCACCGCTATCATCCGTAAATTTCTATGGGGTAAAACCCATAAGGCAAGGTACCTCTCTTTTATCGGGTGGGAAAAGGTGTGCGCAACGGTTGCAGATGGAGGTTTGGGAATTAGAGATCTTAGGTGCTTTAATGAGGCATTACTGCTGAAACTGCTTTGGCAGTTAGCCGGGGAACACAGAAAAATTTGGGTCGACATTTTCAATGCCAAATATCATCCAAGAAAGGGGTTCTGGGGCAATATGGGGACCAGAAGCTACAGCCCTCTAGGTAGAGCAGTACAGCAAATTAAACCTTTCTTTTTGGATGATATTTTATGGCATATCGGAACTGGTGAATCAATCGGTGCGATCAACCAACCATGGTACGATGACTGGGCCCCACAATCTGGAGTGACAAAAGAACAGAAGGAAATTAAAGTGGCCGATCTATTCAACCCAATTACGCAAGATTGGGATGACCGGAAAATAGCAATAGCAATAGGAGAGCATGCAGTACCAGCAATCAGAAGGAGTGCGGAAAAACCAAAACAAAATCCACTAGTGGGAGACAGACTGATATGGCTAAGTAGTCAAAAGGGCACCTACACGGTAAAAGAAGGGTATGAAAGACTGTCCACTCAACTACTGTTACCACCGATCTATGTCGATGATCAGTTGAGGGCTTGGAGGCAAATTTGGGCTGAAAAAGGGGTTCTCCCGAGAGTGAAGTTCTTCCTGTGGCGAGCTACGCATAACGGGTTGCCAACCTTAGACCGGTTACACTCAAGAATGGCTTCAATCAACCAACAGTGCCCCAGGTGTGCCATGGAAAATGAATTCCTCATGCACGCACTTTTTTGCTGCGAGGTGGCACGCGCAACATGGTGGGCATCCGAACTGAGTCTTAGGGTGGATCATCTGCCTTTGAACTTCCCTCAAGCTTTTCTACAGATAACACAACAGCTAGATGAGAAACAAAGGGTCCTATTTTCCAATACGGTCTGGTGCCTCTGGAAGGCCAGAAACGGAGACTTGTTTACAAAACAAAAGGCCACGCCAGCATCGGTACTGGCACAGGTTAAATCAATGGAGGTGCAGTCGGCAAATTCAGAACCAGAAAGAGCACATACCGCACTACACACACCACACCAATCAGTCGCGATACCAAAAATTCAGGTGCATAGGGGTACCATTCAGGTACTAATAGATGGATCCTGGGACACTGGGGCAAGAGCAGGATGGGGGGCGACGGTTTATGGAGATGACGGAAAGTTGGAGACACTGCTGTTTGGTCCAACGTCAGCGCAAGACCCTACACAGGCGGAAGCAATGGCCCTGGTACAGACACTCAAACTGGTGCGCCAATGGCATCAGGCTAAACCCTGGTTGGCGTTTTCAATCTACTCAGATAGCACAGTGGTGGTCAACTCGGTAACCGGCAACACCCTGGACGACATACCAACATGGAGAGCAACACTGACAATAGCAGAAGGGCAACAGATTTTCAAGGAAACTCGGAACTTTGCTAAAGTCCATAAGGTACCGAGACAGGTGGTCAGTGAGCCACACAAGCTGGCAAACTGGGCAAGGAGGTCGGGACAAGCTTTCCAAGGCACACCAGGAGAGGCAGCAGCACTAAACTTCACATTACAAACCGAGATTACCTCGATTTTTTTCTCAATTTGTGATGAGAGCGAAGAAGGAGCACAAGGGAGATAGCAGCCCTCATGCAACTGAATTCCTATGGTTGACACTATATCTGGGAATTTCTTTGAGAAACAACACACTGCTCATGGTAGAGATTTTAAAATGGAGTACCACACATCCGTTTTACCTCTGCACAATGCTTTTTTAATTTTCCTTTATTGCTTTGATAGGTTGAGTAGAGATAGTAGGACTATTTTTAATATTAGGACTGTGATGTTTTGAGTAGAGCTAGGTAGTTTTAATTAAAAATTAAGATTCCTGTAATAGATCTATGATGTTTTTCTTACAAGTAATCAATGCCTACGGGTTTCATATCAAAAAAAGATTTAGTAAAACCGAATAAACGTTACATCTTTTCCAACATGAGAAACTTTACACATTTGCCTAATGGGGTCAATTTGGAATTCCAGGAGAGAGAGTCACACGTCAGCTCAATTTTTGGAAAAAAAAAAAAGTTATATGAAATGTTAGAATATTTCAAATTATATGGGGCCACTTTTACAATATCCATATTATTTAAATAAATAATATTAATTTTTTTTTTTGAGTAATAATAATATTAATTTTTGGGTTCGAGAAACAAATTAAACTGCTCTAGCTTTCTCTTTATATAGAAATAAATTTTTTGGGTTGGAGAAATAAATTTTCTTAGTGAAAGTGACATTTCCAATTTATTTTCGAAAAGAACCGTTAGTGATATTTCCAATTTATTTACCAATTTGTCAAAAAAAATTAACACTATAATAATTGACATATATAATTTACAAGAACTGTCCTAATGTACTTGGTGATGATGGGATGTTTTTTTACTATAGTGTGTTCAATATTATTTTCACCGCAAGATTAAATTGAGTTAATTACAGTTACAACACATTAACGTGTGATGCCAATTAATGTACATGCGATGCATGTCGACTTCGCCTTCATCCAAAATCAAGCTAAAAATTTAATTATTGTTTCAAAAATGTCAAACTCCATAATTCAACGGGCCGGCCGGATTGACCCGTGGGTTTACGATAAAAAATATGAGAAGACGAGGCATTCGGCATTTGACATATAGATTTATGTTCTAATCAACTCAAGCTGGAAAATATAATTAGAAACAAGTACTCTATACACGTAGCCCCACATTCTATACAAGTCAAATAATAATTAATCTATATATAATATATGTATACCCGTATATACCTCCCAAAATATAGCAAACTTAATTGGTAAACTATTCGTTGAGACCTTCTCCAGTTCAAGTCGTTTGTAATTAAAAAAAGATGATTGGATTTTGACGATTTTTTTGTAATTATGTAATTAGAAGCAACAATTTTAATTTTCTTAATTTGTGGTTTATTAAAGAATGGTTATATATGGACATCATTAATAATTAATGTCAACAACAATGTCAAAAACAATGACTCTATAAACACCTTCTCCATTTTCTTAATATGGTAAACTATCGTTACTATCCGCATTTATTTTATTATTTGTTTGTTTAGCCTAGCTTGTTTATAGAGTTAATAAACACGAGGCGAGGACTGATCACACCTTAATTCGGAATTTCCGGTTTGGGGTGTGACATTACTTGATTAGGCTTTCTATCTTAGCATTATGCTTGGATACATTTGGATAATTTAAATATCAGTGTATGATTCCAGCAGTTTTTCGGGCTTTCAGAAAAACCTTTATGGTACACAATTTTCATATAAAATTGGCAAAACCGTGTACAGTGTGCAGTGTAGAATTACCATTTCTGTAGTAGTGCAACTTGATTATTTCCTACAACTTGATTAATCATCTTGTCAGTCTTGCCAATTTTAAGTTCCACTCCAGTGCATGCGTAAATCATGGATTTCAAGTCACAAAGTGAGATATCATCAGAAATCATAAATGAATTAATTGGCTCTTTGGAGTACTAAACCCCGTATGCATTACTAAGAACCTTCCCACCACAGTGTAATAAAATCAAGGCTATGGCAAACAAACTACATTTTGAAAATGGTAAACAATTGCCAAATAACTAATTTACATGTATAGGTTACTGAAAATAATTAAAAATAAATAACAAATTAAATAGATTAATTATTTTATTAATTTACAAATTAAATGAGTGTAAATTAAATGGATCATGTCTGTATACATGTAATGGTCAGTCCACTAAACCCTAAAAAATTAAATGAGTGTACCTTAATTATTCAAAAAAAATTTAATATATTAAGAAATATTAATTAAATAAATAAATTTCAATTAAATAAAAAAATTACCTGAAAGCTCAGGAGTTGAAAGGGACGGAGGTGAGTGAATTGTGAGGGGGAGAGAGAGAAAGATGAGTTTTCATAAGGTGTAAAACAGCAAAAAAAAAAAAAAAAGAGGGTCGGCCATTAAAATAGGAACCGAGCCATTTAATGGTCGGTTTGGATATTTTTATCAAAACCCAGCTGAGCTGGGTATATTTATTAATTTCTAATTAATTTTGGATATTAATAAAAACGACGGAAAACTCTCTTCTGGATAACTTACTTTTTGATAAAAGAATATCTTGTGAATTTTTTTATTAATTCATTTTCAATATAATGATTATCTTCTAAATAACTTGTGGTATTATTAATTATTTTATTAAAGTTAAATTGGATTATTTTTCTAATTTTTGCTCATCACGTGAGTTAAGTTGGATTATTTTATTAATGACGGACTAGGAATTATTTATTGTGAAAATCTTCATTGAGAGTTCAAACACGTGGCACTTGTGTTGGCTAGTTTTATACCCAGGAAAGTTCTATGAAGTACTCTCTTTATTTCTTCTTATTTATTTTTTAATAATTTCTATGAATAAGAAATTTTCAATGAAGGAATCTCTTTGGTTCCAGTTAGCTTTATAGCTTATGGTCCCGGTTAAGCTTTTGGTTCTTATTACTTATATATTTTATATAACGACAAAGGCTTTGTCTCTCTTATTACTTATATAACGACAACAATGTACATTTTTTTTTTTTTTGCTTCAGACAACAATGTACAGTACATTGATATGGAAGTTCTTCTCAATATTTAAATGTTTAAACCCGCAGGGTCCCACTTGTCATCGACACCTGAGGCAGAAAATTCATGCTCCCATGTGGGCATGAGATCCGATTTCTAGTTAAAAAATACCCATTACCCCTTGCTTATTTATACTCTCCTCTTTCACCTGATTTAGTAAAACCCCAATAAACGTTACATCTTTCTCAACATGAGAAACTTTGCACTTGCTTTTCTTTATATTCTTTTGCAACTCACCAATCTTCTTCTATCACCTCCATCATCATCTCCATTGGTACAGATACAGATACAAGTGTCATCTTCCAATCTCAGCTTCCTGCATTTTCCAATATCTTCACAACTAACTTCTCCGCCTCCCAGTCCATCTTCTACATCGCAGCCATGTCATCAATTTCAAACTAGTGCACATAATGCTACAAGCACACCAACCGCAGCCGCCAACTCAACCGAGCTTGATTCGTGCATAGGCCTACTCAGCAAACTAATCCACACAGTAATTAACCGTGTTGATGCTAAAGAAATCAATTGCTCGACATTTGCCTCCAAAGTTAAAATCATGGAGAACCTCATTTCCGCAATTGAGATGGCTCTTGATTGCGACAAGCATGTCGAGTTCACACAGCACGAACAATGCCCTTCTTGAGCATATATCGAAGTACTTCAAATTTCCATATCAGTTTTGTACTAGGGATTGTGTTATTAAAGTAAAATTTCTTGTCAGTCTTGTGGTTAGACTATATTAATTATAATTATTTCCTACAACTTGATTAATGATCTTGAACCTAAATATGTTGATGCTGCTTCTGCGACAGTATGGATGCATCAGCAATTGAAGGCAATATAAAGAAGTTTGTATTAGGGATGTAAAGCTATTTGTTGATTTCAAGTGCTGTTGCCACTTTTGGGCCTACTATATTGAAAGAAAAGCCCATTTTAAGTTTGGCATGATTCGTTATATCTCTGGCCCAAATTTTGAAAAACTGGGTTGGCCACTCGCCGTTATAAGAGGCAAACAAATTCCCTGCTTTCATTTTCTTATTTTTTTTTTCATTTGTTTCATTTTCTTAATTTTTGTTTACCAGCTATTGGGAAAGTCTGAAGTTTTCAACAGTAAATTTCACCCAGACATTTTTCTTACAACAGTAAAGTTTACCAGTTATTAGTATAGTTTTTGAGAGAGCAGGTTGGGTCCGATTGGTTTCAGGACCGTCCGATCTGCTTTAATTTTCGTGCGCACGAATTTTAAAGCAGACGCAAAATTTTCGGCGCGAATCTTAAAACAGATCGGACGGTCATAGAACCCATCGAACTCACTTTGAGTCCGATGGGCATCGGACCCAAATTGACCTCAGTTTTTTAGGGCTGTACGCCTCTACGCGGTCGGAAGCAAGTACAAAAAAAATACTGAAAAAATATATTATACGCGGTTTGGTCACAAGACTCAGAACCTTCCAGATATCGTCTTGAGTTGGTCGAAGTTTAAGATCAGTCTAATAATTCACAAAATCTACAAATTTTCTGATGTGGCGCAACATGCTAACTTTATCTGGAATCGATAGCCAATTATATAGTTACACGTCATCAGTTGTAGTTGCGAGTATAATTTTCGACGTAACTTCAATTTCTCTTTTGGAATTTTAGGCCATTAATTAACAGATAAATAAACCTTCCTCTTCGCGAGCGAATCTTGCCCCAATTCTAGAGAATTCCAAGCAGCTCTCTTTGTGCGCTCCTTTCTCCGTGCTTTCGACGCAAATCACTCTTTCGATCCAAGAATGACTCATATCCTTTTTCTTTCGATTTTTGCGTTATTGTATTTCTTACAAGTCGAATCGGTTTTAAGTTTGCAATCAATTCATATTATCAGAATTATTTGATCTCTCCCTTTATTTTCAGAGCCTTTTATTTTATCTTTGTACTTTGTAGGCTGAATATTTTCGTTTGATTATCGGTTTTAACAATGAGCTAGATCGTTCGTATAATAGGAAATGATGCCCGATTCGATGCTGAATTTTAAGTCCGGTAGTTAGATTATTTGCCCTCGAAATTCGAAATTGGGTTTGCTTTGGGAGAGAAGTTTTGGATCTGATTTCTTTTCCACTGCTGTGCGGTGGGCGTTATGATATTATCAATTTGTGAAATTTTGCCGCAATTTATAATGCTGGTACTCAACTATCTAGAAAATGTATTTATCGTTTTCCTCCTTAACTGGATTTGATCCACGTGGAAATCAGAGAGATCGTGACCGTGAAAGAGCATCGGCTCGTAAACAGGCTGCTGCAAAGGGGAAAGAAGATGGCCTTACACCTGAGCAGCGGCGTGAAAGGTAATTTATTGTAATATTTATGGTTTCAAATTGAACTTACAAAATTGCTAGAGATCTTTGAAAAGCTATAATTTTGGTTTACTTGGGCCATGGTTGTTTGTATTGACATTTCGTGGAAGCCATTGAATTGATATAATAATAGGAAGATCATGAATAATAGAAAGAAATCAGCTTTCTTTATGAGGATTATTTGTGTTATGTTATAATTCAATAATAATGTCTAATTTTTCATCTTTAAAGGAATGATGTATGTAGAGATCTATGAAGGAATGATTGACAGCATGACCTCTGCCATGTCAATTTAATCAAATTGCCCGGGGTAGACATTGGAGCCGTAACATTTTTAAGTTACCATCTGATAATAATTAGCATTTGCATGTTTTGTAGGGATAAGAAGGCATTAGAGGAGAAATTGGCCAAAAAGGCAGCACAGGCTGCGGCAGGAGGAGCCTCGCAAGACAATACAAGCAATAAAGGAAATGCTACCAGTAAAAAATAACATCTATAAACAGGATTCGGTGAGTTGTAAAATGTGAATCTTAATAGAAACATCTCTAGCTGATTGCCATATCTGTCATCTTTCTTTCAGTTTTCTTTCATTTCTCTCCATGGTTATGTCACTTGGTGGTGTTGTCTTTGATTGATTCTCATCGTTGGATCCTTGATTTGTAATTTGGTATCATATTGTACTGGATGCTGTTTAGTTTAATGATATTTTCTGATTGGGGTAGTATTACTGAGTAATGTGCTTTTGGGTTCCTGTTTCAAAAGAAATGTGCTCTTGAGGTCGGACACGAGTCAAAATTCTTTTCTGTGATTTATTTTTTCCAGCGGCTGTGCACTTGATGTTCATTTCAGACCAGCAAATATTCAAACGTGAGAGCTGATCAGGTTGTTTTGAATTTTACAATTTGTCTCTCTGAATTGTTAAGGTAATTTGCCTGCTGAAACAAATTTTTTGGAAAAATTATGAGGTAGAATGACTGAAACAATACAAAATGAAGAAACTTGAAGATTACAAGTACTATCTTACTACAATGTCAGAGGTACTTTACTACAATGCAAATATAATACCAAACATTTTCACTTTACTAAAGCATACAAGCAAATAAATATTAGTTGAGGATGGCATAATTATCAATACTGAAGATCATCATCCAATATAAGTCCACATAACCAGTTGACAACAAACAAGATAAATGACCAAAATAACTGATATTTCGTACCTTATTTTAATTTATAATTTATCTTAATTTTTAGAGATAACACTAAAAAATATTATTAAATTACAAAATAATATATGGCCAAATAAAAAAAAACAATGGATAATTTTTGGAAAATAATCTAAACAAAAATGCCCCAAGTAATAATATAAAATATTATGTTGAATCAATATAAATGTGTTATACTAGAAACAACCAATCTTTTACTTCAACATAAATCAATGAATAACATAGTCCATCCTATAACTTCTCTCGGCATTATTTTGAAAAAGCAGATCTCCATTGTTGAGTTGAGAAAATCATAAATTATAATTTTATTCTTACTATGTTATTAAATTATATATAAATTAAAAATGACACCTATGCTTTTATTGCAGTTATTTTAAAGTGGTATATGCTTTATAAACATATATAGTAAGAATAAACTAATCATGTCGAATTTGTTAAACAACATAATCATATAGAAAACAAAAATAAACTTCTTATACAACCTAAATATATTCAAACAATAGAGGACCCAAATAAATATTTACAAATATATTCAAACAAAAGAGTACCGAAATGAATATTTATGAAAGCTAAAACAATTTAAAAGACAAAAGTGTCCACAAAATTTAAAAATTTGAAGTTGTTGTGTTAAAATCAAAAGTTATTGTGCTAATATCAGTACCCGTTTAAGTAGTATATTCTCCTTGCTCCCGCTGAGAAAATAGAATATATATTTAGTTATTAAAAAAAATTACACATGTAATTATTATGTAATGCGCTCCACACGTACTTATTTATTTATATAAATAAGCTATTATCAGCTGTCACCTGCTTTTTATCAATTCAAAATGCATTTTGACAGATTTTTACAATTATATTGAACTTCTATATATGTTCAATTATTATAAAATGCACATTTAATCTAGGTATTATGATTCAAACAAAGAGTAAGAACTAGTATTTGCAACCACAATTAATCAAAGCACTGAGCAAACACACGGTTTCTTTTTGTATGGCATGTTGTTGAGTACCATCCACTAGTACAGAAAATGTGACCATACATGGTCCGAAAAGCTAATGAAATACAGTTATACGACTGTATCAGCGAGCGTCGTGTATGAATATGGGGTACTTTGTACACAGTTTCTGAACCATGTCTGTATTGAACTAATATACACGCGCGGTTAACTAAATTCAACCGTGTCAGGTCACAAAAAAAAGGGGCGCTGAGAATGTTGGTTTGTACACGGTCGAGTTAACCGTGTGCAATGACTAGCGTTATATACACGGTTTCTACAAGTCATCAGTGTATTATTTTGGACATCGTACACGGATTGTTGTTTATAATCGTGTATGATTTTTTTTGAATGATTTATAATATGCTAACTATTAAACATACAATTAATATTACACACCCATCATTCAATAAATTTTCAACATTACAACATACAGCATCAATCACATTCATTCAACATTCAACAAACAGAAACAATCAATATATTCAACATACATTTACTGATATACATCATTCATAATTCAATCATATACCTCCATTTCTCTTTCATTTTTTACAGATTAAGAAAACTAACATGTTTTTATTTCTAGGTTTAGAATTTTCATTCCATGTGTGTTCGACCCGACAGTCTTACTTGGACTGAGTTGATGTATAATCCCTTTCACATAAAGAGATTAAATCGCAACTCAGTCCAGTTAGCCCGCCGGGTCGAACACCACATGGAATGACAAATCTAAACCTAGAGATAAAACATGTTAGTTATTATAATTTAAAATGTAAAAAAGGATCTATCTAATAGATCCAAAAGTCTCCTGCAAGGTCTCAGATTGTCTTAATCGACAACCTGATTCACCCCAAGAAAAAAAACAAAAATAAAAATGAGAAATGCACCAAGAAGAAAACTTGACGTACACTTCGAGTGATGCCGCATTCGATCTCAATACCTCTCCCATGATAAAAAATTGTCATATGTTTCATAGTAATATGTACATTCAAGTAACACGACAAATCAGGATAAAATAAATAAGGAAAAAGGAAAATGAGATAAAAACTAACAAGTCAACGGAAAGTTAAAGAGAAAGTGTACTAAGCTGCAAGGTCTTTAAGTTTTTTTACGATTGGACGGTTATTATCGACTAGCAACCAATCCTGCATAGTTTAAAAGTAAAAAGGGCCATGTGAATTTAAAATTGAACAAATTATTCAATAAACAAACTACAAAGTTTAGTACACACCAGTAAGATTTGGGTGGCATTCATTTGCAATTGTCTTAGCCAAGATAAGAGATACACCCCTAGAATGAGCAACACATATTTCGTTCTCCATTAGAAATTACAATTTTTTTAATATATTGTCATATTTGTGAGGGTTGTAATCGTGATTAGGCTAATAAAATTTATAACCCGGTTTGCTATCGAGTCAGATTACAAGCGCATAGTCCTATCGAGTAGTATAAACGAGTGTCGGTCCACAGGAAATAAGATTTAAGGTCTTAAGTAATTAAATTACAATCTTTCGAAAGGCTAGACAAAATCTGAAATCAAAGAGTTGTTGGTTTTTAATCAATGTATTTGACGAAAATTAAAAGTAAGTAAAATAAAGATAGAGATGTGAATTGCACACCGTTGTTACTTCAATATGCTTTGATTCTTATCTTATTTTATGTTAATTTTCATTTGTTGTATGAGGGTTTCTAATCCAATTTAGTGATTATAGCTTTCACCTAACAACCATTCTACCAATCAAGAGATCAATTCTAATGGCTTCTAATCAGCAGCCTGATCAAACTCAACAGCCAAAAGAAGAACCTGTTGAGACATTGGATTTGGATGTCGGTCACATTACTAGATGGGAGAGTGGTGAGATGTCCTCATGCATTCCCTCCAGGATACGAAGATAAATAAAGATTGATGAGGCAAAGAGGCGAAACCTCTGGAGATCAACCAATCACACCTCTCCCAAAATCAAGAGAAACTGGCCATGGCCTCCATTACCTCAGCCACGCCGCAGCCCGAGAGGCCATTCACCACCTCAGCCACGCCGCAGCGCGAGGTTGAAAGGGAAAAAAGATAATTCTATTTAGTACTTAATTGTGTATGTTTAATTACTAGTGTTTTATTTATTTTTTAAAGTCAATTTCTAGTGTTATTTTACTTGTTTTTGGACAGATTTTCATGCATGTATATGTATGAGATT
>JAJGRW010000042.1:109637-151732 GCA_025461045.1 Carex parvula
CCAATGGCTAGTGTACTACGGCTCAATATGGTACTTTTTAAAATTCTAACGGTCGATCCGAACCGTTCAATGTGATATCCATATGAATATGTACTTGCAAACTAAATTTTATATTTTTTTGAATTTTTTTACTATTTTTTTAGATAGGTAGAAAAATCAGTGTTTTCTGAAAATTCTGGACCATCAAAATTCTACCTATCTAAAAAATTAGTAAAAAAATTCGAAAAAATATAAAATTTAGTTTGCAAGTACATATTCATATGGTTATCACATTGAACGGTTCGATCGACCGTTAGAATTTTAAAAAGTACCATATTGAGCCGTAGTACACTAGCCATCCGTGCTATGCATAGCACCATAGCCTCACTCTTTAAGATTTGTGCGCACGAACATTGAAACAAACATGCACGGATTTTAAAGTGTTTCTCACGAATCTTAAAGCAAATCGATGGTGATTAAACCCATCGAACCAGAGCAGGTCCGATGCCCATCGGACCTACTCTCAAGTGTCCAAATACAACCAATTCTCTATTTTTTCACCCGCAGTCTCCTACAGAGTCACGGTTCCTTTTATATTTTCAATTCCTTATTGCTACCCGTTAGCGATCGGATCACCAATTTGCAAAAGGAACAACAACAAAAAAATCGTAACAGTGAAAAGAACAAAAAAAGGACAACTGAGCGAAGCGATTCAAGCGAAGGAATGACGATTTGCGAAGGAAGAACTATAAGCAATGGAGCGGTCAGCGGCGCAAATGGAGCGTCCGGTGGAACCGGAGGTAAGAGGTAGCCTATTTTTTTTCCCTTTTAACCCTAATTTTTAATCTTTGACTTTCTAATCACTCAAATTTATTAGTAATTGAAAATAAGTGAATGTGCATTGAAAAAGAAATTTTTAAAATATATCAAACTTTAAAAAAAAATCACATATCAGATTTTTATAATTTTCCTATAATCGTCAATGAAAGTGTGCATTTTAAAAAGTTTCTTTTCACTTAACCATAATTTTGTTACTACAAGTCAGCAATTAGTTCTTTTTTCTAAAAGCATTGACCAATCTTTTAGTAATATAGTCCTTAATTTAGACTTTGTATATTACCAATATGTTAGTAATTTAGTCCCTAATTAGTAATTACCAATTTTTCAGTAATGTAATCCCTAATTTAGACTTAAAATAATTATTATTATTATGTTTATTATTTTTATATGAAAAAATATTATATATTAGAACTTATATCATGTTGGATAAAATTCGTAGTTTTCGAATGTACTTTAATATTTTTGCTGAAATTTGAATCGTTAAAATTTGTTGTCATGGCTTAAATCCTTGCTACGCCACGATAAACAACAGTTTGAATTTTGATTCTGACCGTCCATCCAACTCCTGGAGGCTGGGAATTCGTACCCTCTGCATGCATTAACTAAAAAAAAAATCTTTTGAGTTAATGCATTTATACTGTCCGATCAGCTTTAAGATCCATGTCAATCAGATCTGCACTAGTATTAAAGGACTCTCTGCTTTATTGGTGAGTACCGGATTGGCTCTGTTTAAAATCAGATAGCCGAGATGTATTAACTCAAAAGATGCTCTTTTGAGTTAATGCAGACGATGTGGACTCGGAGAAGTTTAAAGTTTGAGGCCCAAATTAGGCCCGACAAAGAAAAAGCCTTAATATTTTTTCTTTTACAAATATTTGGAATTTGCAAGGCCCTCTAGTTATGTACACGTCAAATGTTTCCCAAGCACCCAAAAAAAAAACATTAGACAAAAAAAGCCCAACAGCACCAAAAAAAATTCTAACAAAGAATAATTATTATTGCTAGGTCAACAAAAGGCTAACAAAAGCCCAACAGCACCATTATAATTCAAACAAAAGGCATGATACAAAGATAATACAAAAACAAAAAGGAAGCGAGGGACAAATTTCCAACTCCTCACGTGAGATTCGATTATGTTGCTTTGGGGGTGTTAACGGGCATGATACAGATCGGGTAGAGACACTTTTGTATCCATAGGCGTATAATAAAATTATTCTTATTCGTAAATTATCATTACCCATTAATAACTGTATTAGTTATCCTCATTCTTTAAAATTATCGGGTAACAAACAAATAATTAGTAATTGCCAAATAATTTGATAGCATATATATAATTGCTTACAAACATATATATAGAGAGATGGATTATGGCGAGTTGCGAAGTAAGGATCTTGTTTTACTTTACGTTCATATTTCTGTTTTTAAAGACCAAACAGTCGATCCGAACTACTCAACAAGATATCCATATTGAAATGTGCTTGGAGACCAAATTTTACATTTTTTGAAATTTTTTAACTATTTTTTTAAATATTTCAAAATCACTGTCTTTTATGGTCTGGAACCATTCAAAAAGAGCGGTTTTCTACCTATCTAAAAAAATAGTAAACAATTTCTAAAAAATGTAAAATTTGGTCTCCAAGCACATTTCAATATGAATATCTTGTTGAGCGGTTCGGATCGACTATTTAGTCTTTGAAAACAGAGATATGAGCGTGAAGTAAAACAAGATCCTTACTTCGCAACTCACATTAGCCAATCTCTATATATATATATATATATATATATATATTAAACATCATGTTCGTAATATCACAAAATATAAAAATTATTATTTTTATTCCATTATATTAAAAAATATATTAATTAAATAATTTGATATAAAATAATAATAATTTTTTTTAAAAATAATATTATCTATAACTATAAAGATTTTACATGGTACCGCCGACTCTAGCAAGCAAAACCGAAATTTTTTTTGTTATCACTCCATAAAATACAAATTAAATCAATACCACCCAAAACCCTTTTTCTCCATTCCTACCACCCATGCGCCCTCAGTTCGCGCACCAAACTAGACTGGTGCGCAGACTGGGGAGGTGCACCAAGTTTTTTTTTTTTTTTTTCTGTTTTGGAATTCAATAATTTTTTTTTGTTATGTTTTTTTTAATGCTCAATATTATTTTGATAAAATTACAATGTACGTCATCTATTATACGTATTTTAGTATATCCGGCTAATTTTATTGGAATGATACAATAGATAATAAGCCGACATTTTTCTTAATATCCAAAGTTAATTATAAATTAATAAATATACCCACGTTAGCTGCGTATTTTTAAAAATGCCCAAATTAATGGCCGGTTGGAAATTTTGTTTTTGCTGTTGTAGACCCGATAATTAAGCTAAATTACGCTAATTATACTGAAATGTGCTAAATTACGCTGAATTAGGCCGATTTTGTGCCATTTTTCATAAATCATAAAAAATAGTAAAAAAATTCCAAAAATAGTAAAAATTGGTATTCTACAAGTTCATTATATAACCAGATTCTGGCCGGTTTTCTCAATTTTTTAGAAAGGTCTTTAGGAGGCGTTTTAGTTAGCTTTTTTAGAAGACTCATATTTATAGGGTGTAAAAAAGAAATTTTAGGAAACCGGTTAGATTCTTACCAGCTTGGACATTTTTCGAAATACTCACTGATTCTAGTATATTTATTGATTTGTAATTAACTTTGGATATTAATAAAAATGTCGGGTTGTCATTGCTTGATGTGCTGATTTCTGGTTTTTTAGAAAGAACTTGGATAATAGAAACTTCAATAATGAGGAGTTCAATTCTTGCCGACTTGGACTTTTAAAAAAAAAATTGGTTCAATTTTTCCAGGAAGGGGCAAGAATGGAAAAACTTCTCAAGAACTTAGTCTAAGTATACCTTATAATATACTTATCTTCTTCAATCTCCATTTATACCAATTGACCAGAATCTAAATATAATCTCCTAATTAGGCCCGCAGGTCTGGTCAATATATCTCTCTTTGGGACACATTTTGAGTATGCGAATCAGCCCAAGGCTCTTTCCTAGTTAATAAAACATTGCAGTTTGCACCCTAGTTAGGTCTGGTCAATATATCTCTCTTTCCTACGGAGTTTCTAACCTTTTAATTTACAAGAGTTGGGTGCTTCGCGGAGTAAAGCGAATGTTTTACTTTACACTTATATTTTGCGATTTCAAAATTTAAAATGTCGATCCGAACCATTCAAATTGATCTCCATATTAAATTGTGTTTGGAGATCAAATTTTACATTTTTTGGAAATTTTTTACTACTTCTTTAGAATTTTTGAAAATTGTTATTTTTGATGGTCCAGGATTTTTTAAAAAACAGCGATTTTCAAAAATTCTAAAAAAATAGTAACAATTTCCAAAAAATGTAAAATTTGGTCTCAAAGCACAATTTAATATGGAGATCAACTTGAATGATTCGTATTGACTTTTTGAAGTTTCAAATTGAAAATATAGACGTGAAGTAAAACACTCGTTTTACTTCACCAAATACCATAGCCCAACTCAAATTTACAATAAGTGAGACACACATTTGACTAATGGGTTCAATTTGGAATTCCAGGAGAGAGTCACACGTGAGCTCACTTTTTGGAAAAAAAAAATTATATCAAATGTTAAAATATTTCAAATTATATACGGTATACAATTTCACAAAGAAAATATGGGCCACTTTTACAATATCCATATTATTTAAATAAATAATATTTGGAGAAACAAATTAAGCTGCTCTTTCTCATTATATACCGACATTTTTATTAATATCCAAAGTTAATTAGAAATTAATATTTATACTCAGAATTCTCGACTTTCGCCAAAAATGCCCAAACAAGCCATAAAATAGCCGGTTTTTTTTATTTAGAAACACTATGAAGAGCAAAATAATGAAATCTAACACTGAAAATTTAAATTTTGTTTTAAATTATTTGTTAAATTACTTCTTTTGATTTATAATTAGCATATTTATACTAAAATACACTAGATTACTTGAAATTATGTTGAATTACACTATATTACAATAAATTATGTTGAATTACACTAAATTACGTTAAATTATGCTAAATTACAATAACTTCACTAATTATGCTGAAATACGGTAAATTACGCTGAACTACGCAAAATTACGCTAAAGTAGACTAATTTTGTGCCATCTTTCATGAATCATAAAAAATAGTAAAAAATTCTGAAAATAGTAAAAATTGGTATTCTACAAGTTCATTATGTAACTAATTTACTGAACTACTTAGATGGAATAATAGAAATGAAAATCTTAATCGGAAATTTCAACTCAAGTTTTGAGGCTCTTCTCTTTGTTTTTTGGCAATTCTGAATTTTGGAATCCGGCATCGCGGGCACGGACGCATGCGTAGTTTCGCAAGTGATCACTCAAAAGAGAGCAATGTTTCTTTTAATATTTATAAACTCGTAAATGCTATCGGTTCGGACTGCAAGCGCACAATCCTTATCGAGTAGTATATGCGAGGTCGATCCACAGGGAATATTGGTTCAGTGTCTTGAGCGATCGAATCACAACCTTTCGAAAGGCTAGACGAAATCTGAAATTTGAGAGATGTTTGTTGATCAATGTAAATTAGGAAACAATTAAAAGTAATTAAAATAAAGATAGAGATGAGAATTCCTAGGGTTTCGGCACACCGTTGCCACTCAATCCGTCTTGACAATATATTCCTGTTGCGTCTGATTTCCTGTTGTTGTTTTATGAAAGATAACTACATAGGTCACTGCGATTTATGTTACGCCAGAATGACAGATCTTTCATCGAGACTCTACTCAGGACAATGCGATTTATCTTACGCAACTATCGGGTCTCTTATCTCCCAAATTACTACACAGATCACTGCGATTTACCTTACGCAAATGATGGAATTTGGTCATGCGTTTTGTTGTTCTGGTTTATGGCTTCCCCGCGAAGGTTTTCTTCACATAAACCTAATAGATCTCAACGAGGCTAACTCATCCAAATAGTTCTTTCGAGTTATTAAAGTACTGTCACTACCCTAACAAACTCAAACTAGATCATTGAAATTAGGTGAAGAGATAGTAAATCACAAAAGCATATTCGATACAACAATAAGAAATCATAATCAACAGAAATATATATATCAAAACATCAAGAGTAACAAGGTTTACTGCCTAGCCCTAAGAAAAGGAACTTAGCCGCGGAACGGCATGGTTACAATCACTCCTCTCTTCTCTCTTTAATCAAATCTAACCCTAATTACAAAGATATCTATTCCCTCTGTCCAGGGGCCTTTTATAGGAGTGTAGGGACGTCTGGAGTTGATTGGAAGCCAAGGAATTGATCTGGAAACAGCTGTCGGCAGTTATTTCCCAAGAGTCGCCTTCGGTTACGGACCGTATCAAGGTGATACGGTCCGTAATGGGACCTTGGCAGTTATGGTTGTAACTTCCTGCGCTATCTTCTGAGCCTGTGCTATGCCTGGTCCGTATTAACCAATACGGGCCGTAACAGGGTCTTAGTCGATAAGCGTTGCTGATCCGATTGACCCGATTCTAGCTCCATTTGATGTAGAATAGTCCCAAAACCTGTTTTCTGCAATAAAACTTAAAGAAGGGTGACAGTAGCCTTTTTCTCTAAATAATTAAACATAAGTGTGAGAAAATATGTAAAACCTAAGCCAAAACCCTACGTAAATCATCATCATTTTGACTCTGATCACGCCTCCCAACTTGAATTGTTGCTTGTCCCCAAGCAACGACATCCCAACTGGTCAAAGATCCGGTCTAGGTTAAACCATACAATCTCAAGGACTTGTTTAAAAAAAAAATTCAATTAGGACTTAGGTTTGGTACAATTGGCATGACAATAAAAATTTAGAACTCTAAAATATTAATGATCTCTCCCTTGAACAATTTATTCACCCCATGATTGACCTCATTATGCTAACCCTAGAAAAATTATTATCGAAAAATCTAATTCACAAATATCCTTAAAATTGAGAGTATTAATTTCCCCTTCGATTATAAATCGATCCCTTCCAACCAATAGGAATTCTAATGATATAAATTTTGATTTTCCTTCCCAATTGATTGGAGCAAAGTACGACAACTAAGTGTGTTGGTACTTGTGACTATTTTTGAAAAATTAAATATGTACAAAAATTTAAAATTTGGGAGGTTTTCTCGAGCCTATTGGTAACCAGTCTTGCGTAGGCACCCGTACTCTTTTTATCCTCCATCTTTTATTCTATATATATTTTTTTTTTCTTTTTCCATATTTTTCTATTTTTTGGGTTTTTCTCTTTTTTCGATTTTTTTGTATTTTTCAATTTTTCTGAAAAATAAAATAACATATTTTTGTGTCACAAGCACCATGATTACACACAATTTCAAGTATTCATTCATACAATAAATTATTGCATAGTTTCGCTAGGGGTCTATCTATAATAAATGGGTATTCTAAAACACTATCAAATTTAAAAGACTTTGCAAACATAAATTACTCAAAATAAAAATTCTAGGTTTTGCAATTTTTGATCAACTCTCATGGTTAGCAATTAATTGTTCACTTTGAAATTACTAATAATTAAAATTCTGAATTTTTGGTATCATGGTCAATTATCTAAACCTTAGTCTAATTCAATTTAAAACAATTCCTATTTAATTAACCTACTCCTAAGGAAAAATAAAAATGCAAGCTAGCTAAAAAGCTCAATCTAATCATTCTAGGATTTTCGGTAAAGCCTCCAACCCTAGTCAAAAATTGAGTAAAACTACTAGCATCTAAGAATTTAAAGTGCGAAAAATTTTAAAGATACATGGTCAAATTACCTCTTACCCCCCGAATAAAATTGAGCATTGTCCCCAATGCTCGAGAGGTAAAAATAAAGGAAGTAAGAAAGTAAAAAGACCAGGGAAAGATACAACTCACTGCACCTCAATCCTGAGGTGGTGGAGGTGGTGGATGCTGGATCTCCTCGTAGAATGACGGGTCGAAGAGTCCGTATGGTGGTGGGTGATATGGTAAACCGGTGGTGAGGGCATGCTGGTAGTACTGCTGTGATAAATGGCGGGCCTGTCGCGCCTCCCGCCTGTTGTTGGCAGCATTCCCTCGCAGCTCGTCCATACCCTGACGAACCTGACCTACAGAGTGACGTGTCGCGTCATACTGCTGGTCAAGTCGGGCATAGGTGGTCCTAGTGTCAATGGAGAACCTCTCCATGTTGGCGTTGACGCTCCGGACAGCTTGTAGAACCCGGTTGTATCCACTCTGAGGGGCATCAGATGGTCCCGCCCCTTGTCGCGCTGCTTCTGTTGTTAGCGCTTCTTGCCGAGCCCTGTGCTCATTTGCCGCCATTTCTTGCATGTATGCGGCGGCTGCTGCAGTCGCGGCCCTATCCTCCTCCTCAGCCTCGGCCTCTAAGGCCTCGAAGTCGACCTCGTCATCGCTTTCTTGAGCGGCCTGTCTTCCTTTGGGCTCCACATGCTTCCATTTTGCTTGGTTTTTGAGAGGTAGCGGTTTGCAAGGCATTTGAACCCTCCTGTTTTCAATGTGGTAGATGTATGGCTCGGGAGGTCTGCCGCTGATCATTCTCATGGCAGTAAGGCAGTTGATGTCTAGAAATTTAATTCCGGTGCCTTCCTTTAGAAAATCTACCTCTATTCTGAGTTGGCTAGCGAGGATTGTGGCGATGGCACCGATGGAGATGTTTCCTCTGCCCCTTTTGTTGGTTCCAATTGAGTGAATGTGGTTGCAGAGGAAATGGCCGATGTGCGGAGGCTCTTCTGGTGTGATGAGCATGCACTTGAGAATGTACAGCTCGGGGAAGGTGACTTTTGCACATGTCTCACCTCGAGCGAAGAGAGAGTTGCTGAGAGCAGCCTGCATGTACCGAAGTACCGGATGGACAATGTGGCTGGCGACTCTCGGATCACTGGTGCGGTCATTGGTGATCAGCTTCCAAAAATTCCGGTCGTCATTGTATGCCTGTACGCCTTCATCCTTGAAGCCAAAGATGTCGCAAAAGTCGCTCATCGACATTTCCTGCTGTATGTTCATCAGTTGAAACTTGATTATATCGTTTTCGGAGGAGAAGGTGGCAATGAACTCACGGGTGAGGTCGTCATAGACCGGGACATCCACCAGCTTGTTGAGAAAGTCCCAAATGTGAACCCTTTTGGCTAGAGTTTTGAATTGGGCGAGGAGGTTGAGTTCTTGCAGGGTTTCGATGTGGATGGCCTTGTGGTTCACGATTTTATTGTCTTCCAACTTTTCGAAGACTCGGGCGTGTGCTCTTGAGGTGAATTTGATATCCAGGGGGATATATTGCGGCTCCTCCCTTGGTTGTGGCTCATTTTGAGGAGGAGATTCCGGCAATTCTTCTCGCTCGGGGCTTTGTTCGGGCGATCGTGGAATTTGAGAAGAAGACTCCCCCCTTTTCTTTTTGCCTAGTCCTGTTAGAGTTTTTAGAAGACCTCGTGTTTTCGGGGCCATTTTTAGAATTTAACCTCCTCTGTTACGGGCCGTATTGGGTCAATACGGTGTGGTTACGGACCCGTGTGCTGGTGAAATTTGGTTAAGGACAGGACTTAATACGGGCCGTATTGACGGATACGGACCGTAATGGACTGATACTGGTTTGGCAAGAAACCGAGAAAACCTAATTTTTTTTTTTTTTTGTAATTATCGTGATTTTTGGTTCTAAACTAAGTTTAAAACAGAAAATGTGCTAAAGTTAAATTGCAAAGAAAGAGGATAGACTAAAGATAGAAACAAAATTGAAAAACAAGAGAAAATGGGAGAAGAACCGAAAAATGGTGGAGATTGGTGCCTTTGGTTGATACGGGTCGGAGTTGGTGCGGATTGGGGGTTCAGCGGCAGTGCGAGAAGTGGTTGAGGCGATCTCCTTGGTGGCCGGCGGTTATTTGCGAGGTTGGCTCGGGTTTTTGCAAGAAAATGAATAGGGAGGAGAGGAAGGGGGAAGAGAAGTAGAGAAGGAAGAGAAGAGGGGAGGTGAAACGGGAGAGGGCCCAAAGTAGAAAATTTCTATTTTGAACGGTTACCCAACTTCGCGCCTCTTCGTTAACGGGTTTCAATTTCACAGACCGGTCTTTGATACGGACCGTATTGGCTGATACGGTCCGTATTCGATCCAGAAATTTGAATCCTGATAACTTCCAACTTCTGCTTTGAATACGGTCCGTATTGGCTGATATGGACCGTATTAGCTACTGACCTGCTTTTCCTCTGGACTCTTGATCCGTATTCATTGTTCCAGCCCGTATTGGCTGATACGGTCAGTAACAGAGAATATTTTCTTGACTTTTCCAATGTTTTTAACCGAGCCCTTCCTCTAGCATGTTCACCTGGTCATAGAAAAATGAGTGAATGTGATTCGTTCCCCAGTTAATATCCTAATTAAATTGAAAATAAATAATTATGCGAAAATTATAAAAGTGGCCTTGGATTGCCTCCCAAGAAGCGCTTGTTTTGAGTCATTAGCTTGACTTTGTGTTGCATCAGTTTCTTCCAGATACCCTCCCGTCAATGCAAGCGGGTTGCTTGTCGGGTGGTTTGCCTTCAGCGTCTTCTGTGGTTTCATCATCACTGTCCTTCTTGAAGAAGTCGGTTGGTATTTGAGGTCCGGGGTCGAATGCCAGACTTACACCGAGTACTGCTTCAACCTCGTCCAGTCTTTGAGAAATTGCATCGAGTTCTTCGCGTAGGTTTCTGATTAGTGCTATGGCTAAGAGAGAATAGTTCCTATGGGTTGCGATATTAGGACTTCTGTTTAGATCATCGGTTTGTGTTGTCACGGAAGTTGGATGGACCTGACTGTTGTCTTGTACAATAAACAGTCTTTCCACTTCTTCTTCGTGTGCCATTTCTTCGTTATCTCCAATTTCATTCATTCGCAATTCATCATTGCCATCCTCATCCATTGTTTCCAAATTATAGACAAGACTTATGTCAGGGGGGACCTTAACCTCATTCATGCTGAAGATCATTTTGTTCTCGCCAACATTGAGTGAGATTTTTCCATTTCTAACATCGATCATTGCCCCACATGTGGCGAGGAATGGCCATCCAAGGATGATAGGAATATGCTCATCTTCTTCCATATCAATTACCACAAAATCTGCTGGTATCCAAAATTTACCGACTTTGATTGGGATATCACGCAACATTCCTTCAGGATATCGAATTGATCGGTCAGCCAGTTGCAATGAGATCCGTGTTGGTGACAGGTCTCCACATTCCAATCTGTCAAATACTACCTTAGGCATCAGACTCACACTTGCTCCCAGATCGCATAAAGCTCTCTTAAAATCGGTTGTGCCAATGGTGCATGGTATTGAGAAACTTCCCGGATCTTTCAACTTTATCGGTAATTTGCTTTGCACGAGCGCACTGCATTCCAGATTGAGTGGAACTGTTGAGAGTTCTTGGAGTCTACTTCGATTTGAAAGATCCTCCTTCAGAATTTTAGCATACGAGGGTATGCTCGCAATTGTTTCAGTGAAGGGGATTGTGACATGTTGTTGTTTGAGTGTCTCCTTGGATCTCGCGAGTTGCTGTTCATTGTGTTTGACAGGCCTTGGAGGGAATGGCAGAGGTGGCTTGTAGGGTGGTGGTGAAATGTATTCAGGTTCGGGTTGTCGCTCGTCTCCACCTACGGTGTCATTCTTCTCCTGAGTAAGGTCTGTCTGTAGTTCGAATACGGGCTGCTCCGGTGGTTGCGGCTCGTACTCTTCTGAATGTGATGGCTCTGCATGTATCTCATCGGAAGTTTGATCGGGTATGGGAGGTCCCTGATAAGCTGTACCGCTCCTTAGTGTTATGCTCTTGCAAGTCTCTCTTGGGTTTTCTTCCGGTTGGCCCGGGAATTTGCCTTTTCCACGTGTGATAGTTGAGAGTTCTTTTGCCATCTTAGAGACATTGTCTTCTAAGTCTTTGTTGCGGTTTGTCAAGGATTCGATCTTTTGTGCGATTTCGGCGTTAGCCTTCTCTTGCTTCTCTAGGAATCTCTCCATTAGTGATGTGATGTCTGGTTGCTGCGGTTGATTGTATTGCCTTGGTTGGTAATTCTGTTGAGGATTATTGTATCTTGGCTGAAAATTGGATTGTGGTTGGTAGTTCTGTTGAGGTGCAGCAGGCCTTTGGTTGTTTGCGTATGAGAAATTCGGATGGTTTCGGTTGTTTGGATGGTATGTGTTGTAGGCGGGCTGAGGTCGAAAGCTGTTATCAATTGCATTTGCTTGCTCCATGTCTTCCTCAGGTTCCGTCATATTCATACATTCGGTCATCTCATGCGCTCCTCCGCAATAGCCACATGCTGTTGCGGCATTGACTGCTGCTACCGTTCGCTGCTTGGTCTGCTTGTTAAGTGCCATTTGCAAAGCATCAATCTTTGCGCTCAGCATGGAGATATCATCTACTCGGTGCATGCCAGGTGTTGGCGCTGGCTTCTTTCGCTCAGGGATCCAGTAGTGTTGGTTGATTGCAATCTCTTCAATTAGGTTGTAAGCCTCGTCAGGTTCCTTGTTCATGATTGCTCCTCCTGCAGAAGCATCAATAGACAACCTATCCGTAGGGTTTAGACCATTATAAAAAGTTTGGACAATCAGCCATCTTTCTAGACCATGATGTGGACAACACCTTAACATATCTTTATATCTATCCCATGCCTCACACAATGTTTCACCATCTCTTTGTTCAAAATTAGTAATTGCATTTCTAAACCTTGAAGTTTTGGACGGTGGAAAATATTTTGCAATAAACATATTAAACAATTGGTCCCAAGTTTGAATAGAATTGGCCGGTAAAGAAAACAACCATGCTCTTGCTTTATCTTTTAATGAGAATTGAAATAGCCTTAGCCTGATTGCTTCATCGGTAACTCCGTTGATCTTTATCGTCTCGCATATCCCTAGGAAAATTGACAAATGAAGATGTGGGTCTTCATGTGGCAATCCTCCAAATTGCTGTTGTGAAACCATATTTATGAGAGCAGGTTTGATCTCAAAATTACGGTTTGTAACAGTTGGCGGGTTTATACTAGAATTAGGATCATTCGCGCGCGGTACGCAATAGTCTCTTAGAAGTTTGGGTCTTGCTGCATCGTGAACTCCATTGTTAATCGGTTCGTTCGGTGGGATATTCATGTTGATCGAATCTGAGTCCTCTTCGCCTTCAGAATTACTGGATGAAGAACTATGATTGGTTCTTATCGGTGATTTGGAAGCGAATTGTCCTCTCCTACTAGCAATCCTCTCGGATCTTCGTACGGATGATTCGGCCAGCGTGCAATGTTCCTAAAAAAAGAAAAGAAAATCTGAAATTTAAACTAAAAACCGAAAATAGAAAGAAAATAAAAAAAAGAAAAACGAAATTAAAAATAAAAGAAAAATGAAAATAAAGAAAGTAAAAAGAAATCTAGGCGTTTCTAATTAATTGGATTCAATGGTCAAAACAAGGGCGTCTTTCGAGGCCTTGCACAATGAACCGTTATTCCCCGGCAACGGCGCCAAAAAGCTTGATCACTCAAAAGAGAGCAATGTTTCTTTTAATATTTATAAACTCGTAAATGCTATCGGTTCGGACTGCAAGCGCACAATCCTTATCGAGTAGTATATGCGAGGTCGATCCACAGGGAATATTGGTTCAGTGTCTTGAGCGATCGAATCACAACCTTTCGAAAGGCTAGACGAAATCTGAAATTTGAGAGATGTTTGTTGATCAATGTAAATTAGGAAACAATTAAAAGTAATTAAAATAAAGATAGAGATGAGAATTCCTAGGGTTTCGGCACACCGTTGCCACTCAATCCGTCTTGACAATATATTCCTGTTGCGTCTGATTTCCTGTTGTTGTTTTATGAAAGATAACTACATAGGTCACTGCGATTTATGTTACGCCAGAATGACAGATCTTTCATCGAGACTCTACTCAGGACAATGCGATTTATCTTACGCAACTATCGGGTCTCTTATCTCCCAAATTACTACACAGATCACTGCGATTTACCTTACGCAAATGATGGAATTTGGTCATGCGTTTTGTTGTTCTGGTTTATGGCTTCCCCGCGAAGGTTTTCTTCACATAAACCTAATAGATCTCAACGAGGCTAACTCATCCAAATAGTTCTTTCGAGTTATTAAAGTACTGTCACTACCCTAACAAACTCAAACTAGATCATTGAAATTAGGTGAAGAGATAGTAAATCACAAAAGCATATTCGATACAACAACAAGAAATCATAATCAACAGAAATATATATATCAAAACATCAAGAGTAACAAGGTTTACTGCCTAGCCCTAAGAAAAGGAACTTAGCCGCGGAACGGCATGGTTACAATCACTCCTCTCTTCTCTCTTTAATCAAATCTAACCCTAATTACAAAGATATCTATTCCCTCTGTCCAGGGGCCTTTTATAGGAGTGTAGGGACGTCTGGAGTTGATTGGAAGCCAAGGAATTGATCTGGAAACAGCTGTCGGCAGTTATTTCCCAAGAGTCGCCTTCGGTTACGGACCGTATCAAGGTGATACGGTCCGTAATGGGACCTTGGCAGTTATGGTTGTAACTTCCTGCGCTATCTTCTGAGCCTGTGCTATGCCTGGTCCGTATTAACCAATACGGGCCGTAACAGGGTCTTAGTCGATAAGCGTTGCTGATCCGATTGACCCGATTCTAGCTCCATTTGATGTAGAATAGTCCCAAAACCTGTTTTCTGCAATAAAACTTAAAGAAGGGTGACAGTAGCCTTTTTCTCTAAATAATTAAACATAAGTGTGAGAAAATATGTAAAACCTAAGCCAAAACCCTACGTAAATCATCATCATTTTGACTCTGATCAGCAAGTGATAGGTTTAATTTATATATATGCTCGGTCTGGTTTTATCACATAATCGCACCAAATATTATGTATTTTAGTATAATATAGGAGTAAATATCTCTAGAATCAAGTTACTGCATTTGTCTGTGTGTAATTCGCAGGAAAACAAGAAAAAGAAGCTAAGTGCGGACGCACAGCCCCAGAGTGTGGCCGCACTCAACACTTAGAAGAAAAAGCAAGCTCCAGAGGAAATGTCTGAGAGGAATGCGGACGCACCAAAAGTTGGTGCGGACGCACCAAAAGTTGGTGCGGACGCACTTCCTACTTAGCCAGATTTTCCAGAAGAAATCCAGCAGCAGAGAAGCAAAGTGCGGACGCACTTGACCCGCACTTAACCCGCACTCCGGACTTAGAAAAATTCAGAATTCTGAGCAAAGGAAGAACAGAAAAGTCCGAGAGGAATACGGGCGCACTGGGAAGCTGTGCGGACGCACTCAGCACTTGGAGAGCAAATCAGAGCACAAACCAAAACCCGTGCGGACGCAGTGCGAACGCACTTGGGCCGTATTCAGCCTAAAAACTGCTATTTCGGAGGATTTTCTATTTTCGGCACTTCAGACCACGACCCAAATGTGGGGAATGGAAGGTGAAAACGTGGAGAACACGTTAGGACAGATTTAGAATGATTCCCCACGTCCATATGCTCCAGATCTACTATAAAAAGAAGAGAATTTCTTCTCTATAATTATCACCATTCGAAGAGAGAAATTCACGAGATAGAGCATCAACCACAGGAGCAAATCAAGAAGAAAGAAGGCGAATTCTCATAGCAAATGCAAGAAAGACGATGGTTTTTTATTAGAGAATGGTGTATTCTTTTTCTCTAGTTAGTTTCTCTTTGTTTTTACTTATTTTGTACTTAAATTCATGATGAATACTTGATTCTCCATGAGAGGCTAGTTTCTCTCTAGGGGTTTAGGTCATGTAGCATGAACTTGTTTAATTCTATTTTTTTCTCGGAGTTTAGTTTTTATTATGATTGTTTGATTTGATGTTAATTTCTGTGATTTATTATTTATGATATTCCATGATTTGTGCTTGAATTGTAGTTGTCCCGCTTTGATCTTTTAGACCCAAAGTAGATTAGGATCATATAGGATAGTACAAATTGTTGTGCTTGAATTGTAGTTGTCCCGCTTAAGTCTTTTAGACCCAAAGTAGATTATGATCATATATGATAGTACAAATTGTGATGGCAAATACCTTAGGATTTGGATTAGAAGCGACCGTACTTTGATATCCAACCCGGAACTACAGAAATTAAGGTTAGGGTTTGGTGAAGGACTTAATCGTGAAGTCAAAACCTAATTAGGACACCTTAGAACAAATATTGATATATACTTTGGAGCATGTGACTTAAATATCCCTCTAGGTTAGTGACAGCCATAGAATTCGAGAAACATTAACCCATCCACCCAAAGTATTTGTATCAATATTTGTTCCAAATGCTAACATAGGTTAGAAACCTCGTCATAATCAAACATGAATTTAAACAAACCGAGTAGATAGAATTAGTAAGGGATTGTGGATCGAATGCCCCTAGACTTCTCCAACTTGATTTTCACCCGACATTTTATTGCTTTTTGTTACGAACTTTTAATTTACTTTAATTCTCCTTCAAAAACGAAATTACACAAAACCCCCCTTTTTACTTTTATTATTTAGTTTTAAAAGTAGTTTTCTTTAATTAAAAATTAGTATTTTCCTATCTCTCTGCGGATCGACACCTAAATACTACAATCGATAGGTTGTGCGCTTGCAACTAACCTATTTATTGAGTACGAAGGTTTATAACTATTAAAGGCAAAAAGAGTACGAAATTCCTATATCTAAAATACTCAACAGCAAACTTTCCGAAAAGTGGTCATTTGCTGAAATCAGACACTCGAGCGCCGTTTTATGGCCGTTTGAAGTTTCGTCGTCGTTTTTCGCCTTTTCAGTGAAGATATCGTCCCTATTCATATGTAATTTACCGTAATTTAGCGTATTTTAGCGTAATGTAATGTAATTTAGCATAATATAGTGTAACTCAACATAATTTCAAGTAATTTAGCGTATTTTAGTATAAATATGCTAATTATACATCAAAAGAAGTAATCTAACAAATAATTTAAACAAAAATTCAATTTTTCAGTGTTAGATTTCATTATCTTGCTCTTCATAGTGTCTCTTAAAACAAAACAAAAAATAGTTTCTAATTATAAATCACTATGAAGATAAAAGAGAAACAAAAAATAGTTTCTAATTATACATCACTATGAAGACACACAGTAATTTACCGGAATTTACCGTATTTTAGCGTAATTTAACATAATTTAACGTAATATAATGTAATATAGTGTAATCATATAATTTCAAGTAATCTAGTGTATTTTAGTATAAATATAGTAATTATAAATCAAAAGAAGTAATCTAACAAATAATTTAAACAAAAAATTTGAATTTCCAGTGTTAGATTTCATTATTCTTCATAATGTCGAAAAAAAAAAAAAGAGAAAACCGGCCTTTTTGTGACCGGTTTGGAAATATTTGACGAAATCCATATCTTCTGGGCATAAATATTAATTTCTAATTAACTTTGGATATTAATAAAAATGTCGGCTTTATATAGAACTAAGTTTTTTGGGTTGGAGAAATAAATTTATTTAGTGAAAGTGACATTTCCAATTTATTTTCGAAAAGAACCGTTAGTGATATTTCCAATTTATTTACCAATTTGTCAAAAAAAATTAACACTATAATAATTGACATATATAATTTACAAGAACTGTCCTAATGTACTTGGTGATGATGGGATGTTTTTTTACTATAGCGTGTCCAATATTATTTTCACCGCAAGATTAAATTGAGTTAATTACAGTTACAACACATTAACGTGTGATGCCAATTAATGTACATGCGATGCATGTCGACTTCGCCTTCAACCAAAATCAAGCTCAAAATTTAATTATTGTTTCAAAAACGTCAAACTCCATAATTCAACGGGCCGGATTGACCCGTGGGTTGAGAAGGCGAGGCATTTGGCATTTGAGATAGAGATTTATGTTCTAATCAACTCAAGCTCGAAAATATAATTAGAAACAAGTACTCTATACACGTAGCCCACACGTAGCCCACATTTTATAATTAGAAGACGAGGCATTTGGCATTTGAGACCTTCTCCAGTTCAAGTCGTTTGTAATTAAAAAAAATGATTGGATATTTGATGATTTGTTTTGTAATTATGTAATTAGAAGCAACAATTTAATTTTCTTAATTTGTGGTTTATTAAATTTTGATTGGTGCTTATCTTTGCTAATTAATACAGCCCTTTACATTATTAATTATTTCTAACTTCCAATATCATCGGATCCTAATTAAGAGATGTCTATCCATTAATAACTAGCAGCTAATTAAAATGACCACACTTTAATTAATGTCATGCCTTCAGAAGCATAATGAGATTTGATGCATGCTCATCATTAATAAAAATATTTCAGACTTTGAATTTAGTGATTGATGGGTCATCATATAGTAGTCAAGTTCATGGGTTGAGCGAGATTTTTTTTTTTTTTTTTTTTTGAGAAAAAGACCAAGAAACATTTTGTATGTATATGTGTGAAAAGAAAAAGGATAACAATAGTTTATAAAGTATTGCTATCATTGGTATATTAACAAACAGTAATCAAAATATATATTAAGATATATATTGTTGGGAACAGAAAGACCCTCGGAAATTATGAGATATATATATCATGTTTTTGTAGAAAATGGGAGTAAAGTCTTGACAATGCAAACAAAATAATAGAGTGGACATTTTTTGAGTGCTATGAAAACAACTTAATAAAAGAATTGGAGGAAATAGAATAACATTAATTGTCAAATTATCTAATACCAGCAGCATACTGCTGAATTCAACTTGAAACCATCTAGCTATGGATGGTTGTGTTCTATATAAAGAGAAAGAGCAGCTTAATTTGTTTCTCCAACCCAAACCATTAATTCCTTGATATGTTTGCTTGAAACAATAATTAAATCATCTCTACCCTTGATATTTTACAATTAATTATATAAATAAAACCTATATAATATTAATTTTGACAATCATCTTCTGAACTATACGATGTGTGATAATAACACTTCCGACTTTTTAATTTATTTTTAATGATCGGTTTTGAAATACCTTAGGATGTTTATAGTATAATATTTACACATATTTAGATTTGTATCCTTTAATTTACACACACACACACATATATATATATGAGATGGGCTACGGTGCTTCGCGAAGTAAATGGTCTTTTTTACTTCACACCATATTTTCATTTTGAAAATTCAAACAACCGATCCGAACCGTTCAACATGTTCTAAATATTGAAATGTGCTTGGAGACTAAATTTTACATTTTTTGGAATTTTTTACTATTTATTAAGCCACTTTGAAAATCGCTGATCCACTGTGAACAGTAAAAAACAGTAAAAATTTCTAGACCACCGGATCAGCGATTTTCAAAGTGACTTAATAAATAGTAAAAAAATTCCAAAAAATGTAAAATTTAGTCTCCAAGCACATTTCAATATTTAGAACATGTTGAACGGTTTGGATCGGTTGTTTGGATTTTCAAAATGAAAATATGGCATGAAGTAAAAGAGACCATTTACTTCGCGAAGCACCGTAGCCCATCTCTCTCTCTCTAAATATATATATATATATATATATATATATATATATATATATATTTGAGGAGGGATCAACTTGCACTATTTTGGTGACACCCGATTACACTTTACATTTTCGAAGTTTTCAAAGTCCAAACAGTCGATCTAAATCGTTCGACATGATGGATATATTAAAATGTGCTTGCTGATCAAATTTTATATTTTTTTGAATTTTTTACTATTTATTAAGTATTTTACAAAATCATTATTTTCAAACTATTGAATTGTTGTACCATCTTAATAAATAATAAACAAATTCAAAAAAATATAAAATCACATTTTAATATATCCATCATGTTGAATGGTTTGGATCGACAGTTTGAACTTTGAAATGTAGGATGTAATCCGATGTCACCAAAAAAGATGTAAGTGGATTCCTCCTCGAATTATTTATGGAATTATGTTAAATTAGCAATTAGAGGATTAGAGGATTAATATTCACCGATATTAAATAGTTTGAGAGAATATTTGTCACAAACAATCCGAAACTTATTTGTCACAAAAGTTCGGGAACCCCGTCGCTTTCCTAGACTTATTTAAAAAATATTTATAGGTTGCTGTTATCTGTCAAAACTCAAAAGTCAATCCCTCATCTCATGGCGAACCCCCTCAAACCCCCACCACACACACAGTATATATACGATTCTAGCAGCGCTTACAACTAATTTAATTAGTACAATCCGCAACATGAGAAATTTTGCAATTCCTATTCTTTATATTCTTTTGCAACTCACCACTCTTCTTCTGTCACCTCCATCAGCACCTCCATTGGTACAGATACAGATACAAGTATCATCTTCTAATCTCAGCTTCCTGCATTTTCCAATATCTTCACAACTAACTTCTCCGCCTCCTAGTCCATCTTGTGCATCTCAGCCATGCCATCTATTTCAAACTAGCGCACGTAATGCTACAAGCACACCAACCATAGCCAGCGACTCAACCGAGCTTGATTTGTGTATAAGCCTACTCAGCAAAGTAATCCACACAGTAATTAACCGTGTTGCTGCTAAAGAAATCAATTGCTTGACATTTGCCTCCAAAGTTAAAATCATGGAGAACCTCCTTTCCACAATTGAGATGGCTCTTGATTGCGACAAGCATGTCGAGTTCACGCAGCACGAACGATGCCCTTCTTGAGCATATATCGAAGTACTTCAAATATAAAGAAGTTTGTAATAGGGATGTAAAGCTATTTGTTGAAACGCTACTTGAAGTGCGCTTTTGTAATTCTGTGGCCACTTTTGGGCCTGTTCGCGTGATTAATTAGTATGCCTTTATATTGAGTCCGGTTACTATAACACTAGTTTCATTCCAAACTAAATAATATTATATTTTAAATCATTGGATCTACTTTAATATTCGTGCAAGACACTAGTGTCATTCCAGTCCTATCTTGTGCACGAATATTAAAGTAGATCCAATAGTTTAAGATGTGGTGTTATTTAGTTTGGAATGACACTAGTGTTATAGTAGCCGGACTCCTTTATATTGAATAGACAAAAAGCCCATCATAAGTTTTGCATGACCCGTTACGTCTCTGGCCCAAATTTTGAAAATTGGGCGGCCCATTCACCGTGACAATAGGCAAACAAATTCCCGGCTCTTATTTATTTATTTTATTCGTTTTTTTTTTTTAGGAAAGCCCGTAAGCATTACTAATTAACTAATTAAAGTAGCAAATCTTTCCATGCGGAGCTAGCTACTTGATGACCTAATTAACGAACTAATTTATATTATTAGGTTTACAAAAGGTACTTTTAGCTGCTAATTTTTGTCAGTTTATGGTAGCATGCACAAAAGTTACCTGAAAATTAAGCAAAGGAGGCAATTAAAGGTTAGTTGTCATATCTCAAACTAGACATGATTCAATTATTGTGCACAAATATCACATTCGTCAATATAAAAAAAGTTACACCGAAGGAATTAATTGAGGATGTATTTGTTGAAGTCAACACTACTTTTCTTCTATCCTTCTTTTGCATTTACCATCTTAATTTTCTGTTCTTAATTATTTATTATTAAATAATCAAAACTTCACTATTATTAATTCACCTACTAATCCAAAGAATATAATATCGAAATTAACTTTTGAGTGGTATCTTGATCTTTATTTATTAGCAAACTATAAGAAAGATAAATTTGAGATCAAACAGTACAGTATTTGATAAAAACTGGGATTAAGGTTTCCTACAACTGTCTAATAAGGGAAATTTTTTATCAGTAGTAATTAATAAAATAGAAGAGAGACAAACAGTAAGAATACAGTAATATTTATATTGGTAGTAAGATCGGTAGTAATTTTACTAATGTAAATATTACTGTACTCTTACTATTTGTTTCTCTTCTTTTCTATTAATTACTACCGATAAAAAATTTCCTCTAATAAGTTTATTTCTCTCCACCGCAAACCAGCAGCTAATTAGTTTATTGTGTTGCAATTGTAATTTCAATTACAAACAAAATGAAGCAATTTTGCAATTTCTTTTAATTTTCAAGGACTAATTTTAGGACTACAAAGTAATAAATTATAAAGATGTGGAAAATATATTGAAATATTCAATATATTTTATATATTGATATTAAAAGCAGTGTTCTAAATAGCGCGCTATAGCGCCGCTATATCATTTTTGGACCCTAAACGCTAAGCTATGGCATCAAAATGCGCTAATTGAGCTATGGCCGCTATAGCGGTAATAGCGGTCCGCTATAGCGCATAGCGTGTAGCGCAAATAGCGCGCGCTGCATAATGGGCTTTTTTAGGTAATTTATATGGGCTTTAAATAAAGACCAAAAAAAAATTAAATAAAAGCCTAAACCGAAATCAATTAAAAGCTTTGTTGCTACAAATTTTTTAATTTGCCCAAACCGAGAAGGAAACCCTTGCTACAGATCTAGGTTATTTTGAAATTTGAATAGAAAAAAAATAGATTATGTCATGAATCATGATGCTTAAGATATTTTGAATAGAAAATGATCGAAAGTTTATGATATTACTATGGATATTTTGACCGCAATTTGGACTTTGTATTGGTTCAATATGAATATTATAATTTCTTAATTAATTTGGTGTTATTTATTGTTCTATGAGACTTTAGATAATGTTGATATTTAGTAGAAATATATAATATAATTTTTGTAAAAAAAAAACGCTATGTAGCATAGCTTCCGCTATAGCTTTTTTTGTAACCTTTCTGCTATGACGCTATAAATGCTATTTAAAACATTGATTAAAAGTCATTCCCGATATGAAAAATGGTTTGAAAGTGATTAAGGAATAATTGCTAACACCGTTTATGTGCATTATAAATCTTTTTATAATTTATACTTGATAATAATAACTTATATATTTATTAGAAATGAAAATTATTAAAATAAAATATATTATTTTATTTATTTGAAAAGGTGTTAACGGTAACTTTTTTTACAATTAGAAAAGAAAACACAGTGAATACTTTGCACAGTATAAATTTAGATATTAACAATTGACAAAAATAGGGTTGTCAACAAATATATTGCAATTTGAAGAAAAAGAAGCTTTGTCAAGAGTTGTCAACGAATCATTGCAATTTGAAGAAAAAGAAGCTTTGTCAAGAGTTGCCAACAAATCTATTGCAATTTGTTTAGTCTGGGTGGCCTTCGGAGAGACTACTCAAAAGGGGTTCTCTTGCTGAGATAATCATAGTAGTTAACAATTCAAAAGTAAGGTTAGATAAATGTCAAATTTGAGTTAATTTTTCTTATTTAATTATTCATAAAATATGGTAGCATACTTGAAGAATGATCTTCAGCGACAGTAAGGATGCATCATCAATTCAACGCTCTTTAAATGTTCATAAACCTATAAAGGTTTCTTCTACAATGGCAATATTAGAGATGTAAAGCTCTTTGTTTTTTTTTGAGGAAAAAATAGGGATCTTGTCCCTATTTGCTTTATTGAAAAGGTGCTTACATAAGATTCAACTTGGTTGAATTAGTTTAAAAACAATTAAAAAACTTGCTTTAGTGCAAATACATCCATTGTTCTTGTATTTCTCCGATTAACTCTTCTATAGTCTTATTCTTATCTGTAAATATCCTTGAGCATCTCTTCCTCCAGCAAATGAACATTGCTAAAAAAAGATAAATGAGCCAAAAAAGTTACTTTATTGACTAATGATTCGGGCTTATATAAGCCTTCCAATGCACTTTTACAATTAACACCCTAGACTATCCCGTAATGACCTATTTACCGATAGGCCCTTAAAACCCCCGAAAAACACGTAAACATACAATAAATCTCAACACTCCCCCTCAAGATGGGCGAAAGATATCCACTAAGCCCATCTTGTCACATCCTCTCGCTAAGTCCAACGAATTTAGTTATTTCGTCAGACAATCTGCTACTTGGTCTTTAGTTGCAACATGGCCTAACTCTAAGAGTCCACTGTTCAACTTCTCCTTGATGAAGAACCTATCGATCTCGATATGCTTGGTCCTATCATGCTGCACTGGATTGTTGGCGATACTGATGGCTGACTTGTTATCGCACCACAACTTCATTTGGGCCCCTTGGTCCATCTCGAGCTCCACCAGCAGGGCTCTCAACCACAACATCTCTGCCACGCCTAAGGCCATGGCCCTGTACTCTGCCTCGGCTGTGGATCTCGCAACCACTGTTTGCTTCTTGCTCTTCCAGGAGACCAGATTGCCCCCTACAAACATGCAATATCCAGACGTGGACTTCCTGTCATCGGCACAACTAGCCCAGTCTGAATCACAATAGCCCTCAATGTTCAAGTGCCCATTCTTCCTGAAGATCAACCCCTTCCCTAGTGCACTCTTCAGGTACCTCAGAATCTGGTACACAGCATCCATGTGACCCTCTCTAGGATCATGCATATAGCGACTCACCACACTCACAGCAAAGGATATGTCGGGACGAGTGTGGCTCAAATAGATCAAGCGGCTCACCAACCTCTGGTACCTCTCTCTATCAACTGGCTCTCCTGCCTCAGCACTCAGCTTGGACTTCTGGTCAATGGGAGCAGCCGCAGGCTTGCACCCCAGCATACCTGTCTCTGTAAGCAAATCTAGCATATACTTCCTTTGAGATAAAACAATCCCCTCTTCACCACGAGCTATCTCGATCCCAAGGAAGTACCTCAGATGCCCCAAGTCTTTTACCTCAAACTCCTTGCCCAATCTAGCCTTCAGCTGAGCAATCTCACCCTCATCATCACCAGTGATAATCATGTCGTCCACATACACAGCAAGCATTGTAGTGTGAACTCCATGTCGCCTAAAGAACACTGTATGGTCTGCATTGGTCTGTCGATACCCCATGCCTACCATAGCTCTCCTAAACCTATCAAACTAGGCCCGAGGAGACTGCTTCAGCCCATAAAGAGACTTCTTGAGCCTGCACACCTTACCAACCGTCTGTTTCGTGCCAAAACCTGGTGGTACCTCCATGTATACCTCCTCCAACAAATCACCATGGAGAAAAGCATTTTTCACATCGAGCTGGTGTAACTTCCAACTCGCTGCCAAGGAAATGAGTGTTCGCACTGTGCTCATCTTTGCCACGGGTGCAAAGGTCTCATTATAGTCGATGCTATAAGTCTGACTGTACCCCTTTGCTACCAATCGGGCCTTGTAGCGCTCAACCCGACCCTCTGGGTTTTGCTTCACTGTGAAGACCCACTTGCAACCCACTGCCTTCTTGCCTGGTGGTAGTGACACGAGCTCCCAGGTTTTGTTCTTGTCAAGAGCCCCAAGTTCCTCTAACATGGCAGCTTTCCACTTCGGATCCTCCTTAGCAACCTGCCAACACTTAGGGATAAAGACAATGTCCAAAGATGCAATGAATGCTCCATGTACATGTGATATGTGAGAGTAAGAGACAAAGTGGGCAATATCATGTGGAAAGCCATATCGATCAGGTGGAACTCCCGCATTGCTGCGAGAGGTCCTCTTTACCGATAGGGGAGTGGGAGGAGTAGAGAGAGGAATCATATCACCTGTGTACTCTGAATCTGAGGTGGATGGTGTAGGTGTCTCAGGAGTCGGAGGAGGTAGGGACAAGGGACTTGGCACAGGTGGCACTGTCGGCATAACTCCCTCAGTCTGCTTTCTTCTCCTCGTGTATACTCTCAACTCCCCCTGAGCTTGAGTTCCACCATTCTCGGGTTCGGTCCTCTCACTGCCTGGCACCACAGCCGACTCCACAATCGGCCCAATAGGTGCAATCGGACAAGAAATATCCCCCACACTCACCATCCTCCTCTCAATACCACTATCCTCCCCCTCTCGCCTCGTATCTCCTGTATCGAGCGAGTCCTCAAATGGCGATGCAACCTGAGAGGAGTAGTATGGCTCAAGCTCTCTGAATGTGACATCCATACTAACAAACAACCTCCTCTCTACTGGACTCCAGCAAACATACCCCTTCTGAGTAGCCGAGTATCCAACGAACACACACTTCACAGCCCTTGGATCCAGTTTTCTCACATTTGGTCTGTTGTCCTGCACGAAGCACACACAGCCAAAGGTTTTGAGAGGAAGAACATCTACATTCTTACCTCTCAACATCTCAATCGGAGACTTCCAATCCAATACCCGTGAGGGCATCCTATTGATCAAGTAGGCCGCTGTTAGGACTGCTTGCCCCCACAAATACTTTGGTACCTTCATCGACATCATCATACTCCTGGTCACCTCAAGGAGATGCCTGTTCTTTCGCTCAGCTACCCCATTCTGCTCTGGTGTGTAAGTGTTTGACCCTAAAAAGTTGCTACTTAAAATTTAATGAAATAAGTAGCTGTCTTTTAATTGGGAAAATACCAAAATCACACATGGATCCCTAAAAAGAATTGAGTGCAACATATTAAAATTCTTGGTGATATTCTACACATGAAACCATGAATTTTGATGTGTCACACAGTCAAAATCACAAAAGAAATAATTTCCTACAATTTAAACAAGGCATGAATAGTTTTCTGGGTACATTGGGGACACCAAGCAACCCCTGACATCAGGGACCCACAAATCGGTGACCTAATCCCATTTGCGCTGCGTTCAGAAACCATATAGACTAGGCCCATGAGTATAACGCTGGATACACCGAATGGTCAGCCGCTCGGCTCATGCTACACTGAGGTCACACAAATAAGGGAGCAAGGCATTACTTTTAAACCCAGCGCCTTTGATCCCTTCGATAGGCGTGCGCCCAGCGTTCTATGCACCGTGCTTAAGCGGGTATACGGTTCACAGAGCACCAAGTTCAGCCAACAAAAATAAAAGGATTAAAAAGAAAGCTACTGTAGCAATAGAAAGGATGACAAGTGGGTCCCACCCGCAGTTCTTTCTTCTTCCTCTTCTTGGCTCGCGGTACAGGGAAGTATGAAAATCCTGAAGCCGAACTAAGAGTTTAAATTTTTAGGCAATTCTTACCCATGATTAGTAATAGCTCCCTCGCTGCCTTCTCCTCTCAAATTCTTGCAAAACAATCGAATTTCATGAACTCCGATTAGAACCGAGAGTGAAAATAAAATGAAAATTGGAAACTCGGGCTAAAGAGCAAACTAAGCTACGAGACTTGAAAGGGACAACAAATGGGCCTCCACGATTCTGCTAGAAGCCTCAATTTAATCAAGAATGCATTGAATTAAGTTGGCACATGGATGTAATGTGGTGCAGTTCGGGCATAATTGGAATACAACAAATTAGCTCAGTAAAAGATATAATGCGCCCTAGAGCACTGTAAACATTGTATTGCGACACTACTTGGCCTTTATCTGATACCCCATGCATTAATATCAAGAAGAGGGATATGACAAGGTCGGTGTACCGCCGGTACAGTGTAAATCGGCCTCTACAGCTATTAATACGCTGAATGGTCCCCAGGACACGTGCCATGTAGCCTATGGAAGATGACAAAGATGGAAGGTTCGGCTCCAGAGATGCAGGGGCACTAAAGACAAGCACACCCATATCTGGCCGGTTAATCAAAGGCTCAAAAGCCGTGTATTGCATCTAAGGCCGATCCGAGGATCAAGAATCATCCACATGAGAATCAATGATGTGCCAAGCTCCTATAGGATGACCATTGCCATGTGTGCATGAAAAAATGATGAAATCAAACCAAGACCACTGATCAAGAAGCTGATGGGCATGATGAAAGCCACATCAGCTGAACCCTAAACCCTAGGCCCTCTTTTGCCTATAAAGAGGCACCTAGAGCTCAGTTAGAGAGATATACTGAAAAGGAGTTAGAGAGACCACCATAGCACACAAAAGAAAAAAAAAGATTAGTAAGAGAAAGAGAGAAAGAAAGATTAGTGTTCTTCCTTCTTTGTAATAGAAAGAAAATCGAAATTAGGTAATTAAAGACCTAAAAAGATGTAATCCTTTGATGTTTGGAGTTCATATGAATAAAGTCTTTTAGTAAAACGAAATTTCTTTTATTTGAATTTTTTAGTATTTTTGGTTCTCTGTTGGAGCTTCCTTCACCTTATATTTTGTTTATTTATTTTTATTTCTATCTTGAACTTTTGAAAAACACAAAATGAGAAAGTTTCATGATGTTCAAGCTTATTTATAAGCAAAACATGAAGCTTAATGATAAAAAAAAATAATAATGCATAAACAAGTTAAAAAAAAATCTTTTCTTTCTTTCTTTTCTCTATTTCTTTTGTTTGCTGCCTTTATAAACAAAAAAATATGTATATATGTTGCTATTTTAGTATTTAGTATTCTATTTCCTTTTTGACAATTTATCTTTCTATAAAAGCAAAGTAAAAAAAAATATATATAATAAGATATGCAAATCTGATTTTTCTTGAACTTTTCCTTGATCTTCCATGCTTTTAATCTTTGTATAAAATAATTGAATAATGAGGATGCATGTGTTGAGCTGTATAGTTCCTATTGCATCTAACTTATTTGATTATTTTATTAGAAAAGATTGAAAGTAAACAAAAAAATGAGTTATAATGGTTGAGCTGTATAGTTCCTATTATAATCTCCTTGATATGGGACCTATGTTACACAAACAAGTTCTAGATGATCTCTTTATGCATAAATGCATATCATGTGCATAAAAGGCACAATATAAAGAGATTAAATGGGCATTTGTGTAAAATAGTGAAAGAATGAGGTTCAAATTGCAAATAGATGTCAAATATGTTGAAAATATCATTTGCATATTTGAATTGATGATTTCTTAATGATTTGTCCCTTTGTCAAGTGAGATTATACAAAAAATGTGATTTCAAACAAAATCAGGGACTTCCCTGCATAAAACCATCTTTTGACAGATTTTTGATATTTAAAATCATAACACAATGAATTTTAAATCTTTGGATTTTTCTCTTTCTCTTTGCTTATGTTAATTTGTAGCCTAAAAGCTACTTGAAAATGTGATAAATAACAACCAACCATGACAAAGGACTTTTGTTTAGCTTCTGGTACCAACCATTGTATAGCCCCAATACCAAATCCCAAAACATGTACCACTGGTACAAGAGAGGCACTCCAAAGTGCTAAAATGACCTTTTCTGGTAAATTAGATAATCTGGACTGACACAGGGACCAAAATAAAAAATGGACATCACCATAAGATAAATGACATCAAAACAAACAAAATTGACACAAATTTTATATTATTCTGATTTTATTTCGATTTTATATGAATTTTCAAAGTTCAGGTTTAAAAACAGAAAAATCAGTATTTAGACAAAATGGAGCTGCTGCTGGTAAATGGACCGTACTAACCAATTGGAAAATCAAATCAAAGAACAAACATCATGATTAAATATAAGACTTCAAAATATACAAAATGGACATAAATTTCTTATTTTTCTGATTTTATTTCAATTTAATATGAATTTTCAAAGTTCAGCTTTTAAAATGAAAAGAAAATCAGCAATTAAAACTGGAAAATTACCTTCACTGCCCCTCAGCTGAAATAAATAATTAAAAATAGAAATAAAATTCTAAAATTCATGAAACTCATCTTGAACATAATAAATATACCTGATCACTCAAAAGAGAGCAATGTTTCTTTTAATATTTATAAACTCGTAAATACTATCGGTTCGGACTGCAAGCGCACAATCCTATCGAGTAGTATATTCGAGGTCGATCCACAGGAAATATTGGTTCAATGCTTTGAGCGATCGAATCACAATCTTTCGAAAGGCTAGACGAAATCTGTAAATTGAGAGATGTTGATGTGATCAATGTAAATTAGGAAGCAGTTAAAAGTAATTAAAATAAAGATAGAGATGAGAATTTCTAGGGTTTCGACACACCATTGCTACTCAATCCGCTTTGACAATATATTCCTGTTGCGTCTGATTTCCTGCTGTTGTTTAATGAAAGACACCACATAGGTCATTGCGATTTAAGTTACGCAAGAATGACAGATCTTTCACCGAGATTCTACATAGGACACTGCGATTTTCCTTACGCAAATGTCTGATCTCTCAAATACTCCAAATTACTACATAGATCACTGCGAATTTCTTTTACGCATGTGGTAGAATTTGGTACGTGTTTTGTTGGTCTGGTTTATGATTTCCCCGCTAAGATTTTCTTCACATAAACCTAATCTCAACGAGGCTAATTCATACAAATAGTTTCTCTTACCATTAAAGTACTGTCACTACCCTAACGGACTCAAACTAGATCATTGAAGTTAGATGAAGAGATAGTGAATCACAAAAGCATTTTGTTTCAACAACAAGAAATCATAATCAACAGAAATATATATATCAAAACATCAAGAGTAACAAGGTTTACTGCCTAGCCCTAAGAAAAGGAACTTAGCCACGGAATGGCATTGTTACAAGTACTCATCTCTTCTTTCTTTAATCAAATCTAACCCTAATTACAAAGATAACTATTCCTTCTGCCCAGGGGCCTTATATAGGAGTGGAGGGACGTGTGGAGGTTGAGTAGAGGCTAAGAAACTGGTCTGGAAACAACTGTGGGCAGTTATTCCCCAAGAGACGCCTTCGGATACGGACCATATCAGTTGATACGGTCCGTATTAGGACCTTGACGGTTAGGGTTTATTGCATCCAGCGCTATCTTCTGGTCTGTGCTAGGCCTGGTCCGTATTAGACAATACGGACCGTAACAGAGACTTAGTCGATGAGCGTCGCTGATCCGATTAACCCGATTCTAGCTCCATTTGATGTAAAATAGTCCCAAAACTTGTTTTCTACAATAAAACATAAAGAAGGGTGACAGTAGCCTTTTTCTATAATAAAGTAAATATAAGTGTGAGAAAATATGCAAAACCTAAGCCAAAACCCTACGTAAATCATCGTTATTTTGACTCTGATCAATACCCTTTTATGATTTAGTAATGAAAGATTGCATGACCCTTAACAAAAACCAGAATTTATAAATTAATTCAAATTTGCTGAAAAATAAAAAAAAATTCAATCAAATTGATAAATCCAAACACCCTGCCATGTCACTAAAGCTCAAATCCATATCTTAAATGTCTCAATTTCGAATTGGAGAAATTCTTTATTCAATTCGACATTAAACCGGTACCAAACCGAAGAACAAGAATCCAAATGTGATTAAAGTTCAACCAAATTCAAAAATTGAAGCAATTGTTAGATTCTAAGCAAAGACACGATGATACTTGACCATATAATTAAGAATAATCACAGCTTAATCCAAAAGAATCAAAATTAAATCGAAAATCGGATGTCACAACTGAACTCAACCTCGGACCACCGTTTCCGATGATCGGAGGCGACCGACAACAGGTGCAATGTAATCCCTGGCCCAGGGCGATACCAACCATGGCGTCGCCTTGCCCCGCCGTGACCGGAGTTGATCGGAACCGGCAACCCTAGTTCATATCTGAGATTGCACGAGTTTTAAAGCAGTATAAATCATTGGATTTTGACGCCAATATGAAAGTTCAAACAGATATCCAGATCTTAAAGCGATGCACAGTGATCTAACGGCCCAAGGTTAAACTGACAATTTAAAGCCCACTGACGCATGGGGCCCCTCATGCCATATTTGAATAAAAGTCCTATAACTGAATCTCAAAGTCTGGTGTGATCCTGAGATCTGGCACTGATCTCAAAGCCCAATTGATAAATAAAAATCTCTAAATGAAGTCTGCCCACAAAGAAGCCCTTCTAATTTTGAATATTCACAAAACAGTCCCTATAAATTTACAAATGAGTCCCTGCCAAGCTAAAACTTCCTCAAATAAGCCCCTCAAAAGCCCAAATTTCGCATAAAACCTGTCTAAAACCCAAATCATAAATTCACACCTTTTCAGCTTTGTAAATAAGTCCCTGAGAAAACATAAATATTTACAAATAGGTCCTTCTCAGTCCTTTTCAATCATAACTTTTTCATCTCAAGTCCAAATCAACTCAAACCACCTCCAAATGAACCCAAATCAAATTCTTCATCTTTCTAAATCGAAATTGAACATGTCCAAGCATCAGCCAAATCCTGAAATGACCAAAATACCCTTTCTTTAAAATTAATGATCTCATTTCTTAATAAAATGTAAATAATTAACAAAAATATAAATAAATATGTCATAAATCAAATACAAATAAATAATGCATTTAAATTTCTCAAATATCCAAATTCCTACTTCAAAATATAATTTTAATAAGAAACCACATGCACACATACGTATCCAAATGCATAGGAAACCAAATCAATACCAAAAATCTATACATGAGTCCCCTTTTAGCCCCTTTATTCAATTCACGACAAATAGGCACAAATCCCAGAATAGACGAGGTGTTCAGCATGGCTTGGAAGGGTCATCTGATATAATTAACAGCGGAGGCTTGCGCCCGCTGGGAGTTAAACGTCCCCACAATCAATAAACTCTCTCGACAGACCGATTATGAACAGTAGGTCGGTCGAGGGTGAACCGAAGGAATTACAGAAAGAAAATGGATGTTTCAAGTTCGATGTTCTCTCCCCAAGTCTTGAAAATCGAGAGCATTGAACCCTGAGGCATTTAATATACATGCACACACCTTCCATCGCTATGCAACTTTCTGCGCCCTACAGTAAGGACAAATGGTTTGATGTTGTATTCTCTGGGATGACAAGTAATCCCCAAATGCCCTGTTGATGTACTCTGTCCCACTGTCAGACCTCAATACCTTCACAACTGCACCGTATTGAGTCTGAACCCCTTTGTGAAAATCTTTGAAGCAAGCAAACACATCACCCTTGCTTTTCATCAGATAGAGCCAGGTCACACGAGAAAAACAATCAATGAAAGAAACAAAATATCGAAATCCATTCATAGAGGTTGTGGGGCAAGGCCCCCATACATCTGAATGTACCAACTTAAAAGAAAAAGAACTCCTACTACCAGAGCTAGAATAAGAGCTTCTGGTGTGTTTCCCTAACTCACATGCATCACATACCAATTTCTCCTTATTGGCCTTTTCAAACAAAGGTGGATATTACCTACTCAAAACAGAAAATGACGGGTGACCTAAGCGCCTATGATGGAGCAACAGTAGATCCTCCACACTCCTCCCAACTCCTCCTGCATCCTCTACAATAGATGAGAGAGCCGAATCCATACTCCCCCTATCTAGTTACCACAACCCGCTACGTCATGTGCCAGTCCCAAGTCGCCAGCTGGTCTCCTTCTCCTGGAAGATCACCTTTGGAATATCAAACAAAACAACACATTTTAGTTGTGATATAATGGCACTGATGGACAAGAGGTTTACAGGAAAGGAAGGAGCATGCAAAATATTAGACAAAGTCAAAGTGTTGGTACATTGCACGGTACCCTTACCAACCACGGGCTGAGCTGTGCCATCGGCAATCTGAATGCTCTCTGGGACTGCTAGGTGAGTATAGGAAGAAAACTCCCTAGCAGCACCAGTCACATGTCGAGATGCACCAGAGTCAACTATCCAATCTGGTGATCTAGTGGTGGATATAGAGGCTAGAGCAAGTGTATCACAAGTACCTGTGGCTGAGTGAGCAAAGGAAGCAATGTTACCCCTGGATGAAGACGAGGTGGACGCATCATCGAGCATACCCTTCTGTTTTTTCTTCATCAAGGCAGTGTAAGCATCCACAACTGCCTGCTCCTCCTCAGAGTGACCCACCTCAGTCATACCCCATTCTTCCTCTTCATCTGCTACCATCAGATTTGCCTGGTAGCCCCCTCTTTCACCACCTCTGCGACCCCCACGGCCACGACCACGGCTCACAGACTGTCCCCGCCCACCTGCATCTCTCTCCTTTGGTGGCTTAGGACAGGCCTGCCTCAAGTGACCTACCTCCCCGCAGTTGTAGCACTGCCGAGTCTCACCCCTGTATCCTGTGTTACCTGACCTGGAGGCCGCTAGTGCTGACTTCCCCCCTGGAAGTCCAGCTGCACCAGACTGGAGCCTAATCCTGCTCTCCTCCTGTACCATGGCCGAGATCGTCTCTTCCAATGAGGGAATCTTCGGCTGTGCTAGCAATACTGCACACCTCTGCTCAAAAGCCGGGTCCAACCCTCTCAGAAAGTGCATAGTCCTCCTCTGAGCATCTCGCTCCCCTTTCTTGCACGAGGGATCACCGCATAACACAAGGGGTGAGAAATGATCATAATCTGCCCACAGTCGCTCCAGATCTGCGGCATACTCCTGGATCGATCGATCTCCCTGCACTACTGTCTCAATCTCCCTCTCAATCTGAAACACTCTCAGATTGTTCTCCACTCCGTCATAAGTCCTCTTCAGCTTCTCCCAGACATCCTTGACCCGATCTATGCCCTCCACTGTGGAGGCGATAGAAGGAGTCAATGAACTCAGAAGCCACATATATACTGTCATGTGAGTGGACTTCCACTCGACCCTCTCTGGAGACCCCGCAGGTGGCTCTTTCTTTTCCCCAGTCAAGTACCCATCCAGATCCTTCCCCTCCAGAATGTACCTTACCCGACGCGACCAGCTCAGATATGTAGCTGGCCCATCGAGCTTCCTGTCGAGCGGTGGAAGGACTACACTTGGCGCTGGCCTCGGTCTGCTCTCACTCGCAGCCACACTGAACGCTCGCATCAGTGTCTGAAGCTCGGTGACACTCAGCTTCGCCATAATCTCCTCCATCGGATTCTTGCCTCCCTCGGCCATTAATCCGACTCAGATCCCCTTGTCACACACCGTTCTAAGTTCGAATCCCTCCTACCTCTTCTTTAGACCCGATCTTGCACCCTCAAGATCTAGATCTTCATCACCTATAACCTCTTCCCTTTTCTTTTAGCCCGATCTTGATCTTATCTCATCAAGATTCGAGCTCAAACAACCCGATCAAACCCTATCCAAACCCGCTTCTCGGGTATCGTGGGGTATAGGCCCCCCACGCCGGCCAAATCGCCCAAAGAACAGCCCATTCTTACCTAAGCCTTTAAAAGAGGGCTGTTGGCTTTAGAAGAGAGAGGTTCGGATCTGAAGAGAGAGGTTCGGATCTGCTTACAGGGTTCGGATCTGGAGAGATAGAGAGAGAGAGTCGAATCTGGAGAAAGAGAGGTTAGGATCTGCTTACAGGGTCGGATTTGGAGAGATAGAGAGAGCTAGGCAGACCGGGTCTGCTAGACGGAGGCGACCTGAAACGGAGGCGGAAGCGGCCCGGGGCGGAGACAACCTGGAGCGGTCCAGATCTGAGCCAGCCACGACCTGGCAGAGGCACCAGCAGCCAGGCGGAGGCAGCAGCGACCTGGCGGCGGTGCTGGCGACCTGGCGGCTAGGTCGCTGGTGAAGTGGCGCTACAGTAGGGGATCCGCTACTGTAGCAGGGTGCTACAGTAACGGCGGAAAGAGAAATGGCTAACCCTAACCCTAATTATGTGGGGCTCTGATACCAAAAAGATAAATGAGCCAAAAAAGTTACTTTATTGACTAATGATTCGGGCTTATATAAGCCTTACAATGCACTTTTACAATTAACACCCTAGACTATCCCGTAATGACCTATTTACCGATAGGCCCTTAAAACCCCAAAAAAACACGTAAACATACAATAAATCTCAACAGCTAACAGCAAAAGTTCCCTAGCACCCAGAACTGTGCTTACTGCCTACTGAATATGAACCTCCAATTCCAAGTCGGTAAAGCAAAGTGTTGCGCTATTCTCGCATACAGTTGTATTGCGAAAGTGCACTCCGAAAATAAATGTGCAATTGTTTCACATTCCTTTCTGCACATAACACACATGCTCAGCATATTCCACCCCCTTTTGGCCAAGTTATCAACCATCAATATTTTGCCATGATAAGTTAACCATGCAAAAACCTTAATTCTTGGGGGTATTTTCATCTTCCAGACCTTTTGTATCATCACCTTTAATGTGGGTTCATCCTTCATACATTGGTATACTGAGTTAACCGTGAACTGTTCAGTGTTGGTCAGTCTCCAAAGTACTCTATCATGTTGTTGTCGGAGTACAGGTCTCAATATCAGTAAGAGAGGGCCATCAACTGTAAAATAAATTGTATTGAACCAATCATGTTGAACATATTCGTAACATCCTGTATATTCAAAGCTTCACGTAATGATATATCTGGATCAATCACTTCTAGATATAACAACCTGAGTTCATCTTTTAATAATCCATATCCCCAATCATGATGCCAAAAATTAATGTTTACCCCATCTCCTACTTCCCATTTCATGTTTGTATCGAGTAGGGCTTTGGTGTTTTGAAATGATTGCTTGAAAAACCTGCAGTTCGGAGTATCAGTTAGTCTTCCACTATGTGTTATTAAGACGGCCGATTTCCAAAGTCTCATTTCCGGTATACTCCAATACCAGTACCATTTAGCCAGTAGAGCCTCGTTAAACACCTTGAGATCAATCACACCCAAACCTCCAACTTTCTTTGGCTTACACACTAAGTCCCAATTTGCAAGTACCATGCCTCTTCCTTCTCCTGCGTCCTTTTTCCAAAGAAACCACCTTCTTGATCTATCAATTTCATTTATCACCCATACTGGTAATCTATCAACTTCACCGGGGTGTTTGAGATTCAACAAAATAGCAATTATTTCAGATAATTTAAGAAACAAAATATAAATTTTATTTTCAAAATATATGTAAAATTAAGATTATTATTGATAGACTTGAAAAAAGCTACTTCAGTATTTATTTTAGTTAATTGTTGCTCAAGAAAACATTATTTTTTCATTTTCTTATTTGATTTTATCATGTATTATTAAGGAATAATAAATTTTAAATTTTTGAGTAAAACAATTAATTAAACTGTTACGTATATTATTCATACAATTTATTTTTAATGTTAAGAAAAGCTTAGGGGAGCAGTGTAGATAAAGAGAAAAATGGAGACCTCCAGGAGAGAAAACGGAGAGAGTTGAGGAGCAATGTGAGCGCGTGAGTTTCGTTTTGGTTCACGGGGCGGTGAACGCACCTCGCTTCTCTTGAAGTTGCTGAAATCATAGTACCAGCCTGTCTACTGGATACATGAATAAATTTATCAAGGGTACTGCGCTCCTTTACATCGAAATATTTATGGAATTATGTTAAATAGCAATTAGAGGATTAGAGGATTAATATTCACCGATATTAAATAGTTTGAGAGAATATTTGTCACAAATGATTGTTTAGAGACTTATTTAATTGTCACAAAAGTTCGGGGACCCCGTCGCTTAGCTTTCCTAGACTTATTTAAACTCAAGAGTCAATCGATCTCTGCAGGGACAAGTCAAACTCATCCAAACGAAACCAACACCCCCCTTCCACCCCATCCCCCCCCCCCACAAGTATATATACGTGTTTGCTAGCTCTTTTTTCTCTACGATTCTAGCAGCGCTTACAACTAATTTAATTAGTACAATCCGCAACATGAGAAATTTTGCAATTCCTATTCTTTATATTCTTTTGCAACTCACCACTCTTCTTCTGTCACCTCCATCAGCACCTCCATTGGTACAGATACAGATACAAGTATCATCTTCTAATCTCAGCTTCCTGCATTTTCCAATATCTTCACAACTAACTTCTCCGCCTCCCAGTCCATCTTCTACATCTCAGCCATGTCATCAATTTCAAACTAGTGCACATAATGCTACAAGCACACCAACCGCAGCCGCCAACTCAACCGAGCTTGATTCGTGCATAGGCCTACTCAGCAAACTAATCCACACAGTAATTAACCGTGTTGATGCTAAAGAAATCAATTGCTCGACATTTGCCTCCAAAGTTAAAATCATGGAGAACCTCCTTTCCACAATTGAGATGGCTCTTGATTGCGACAAGCATGTCGAGTTCACGCAGCACGAACAATGCCCTTCTTGAGCATATATCGAAGTACTTCAAATTTCCATGTCAGTTAATTTTGTACTAGGGATTGTGTTATTAAAGTCAAATTTCTTGTCAGTCTTGTGGTTAATTAGACTATATTATAATTATTTCCTACAACTTGATTAATCGTCTGTGAGAAGAGTTACATCCTTCAAGAATGATCTTGAACCTAAATATGTTGATGCTGTTTCTGCGACAGTATGGATGCATCAGCAATTGAAGGCAATATAAAGAAGTTTGTATTAGGGATGTAAAGCTATTTGTTGAAACGCTACTTCAAGTGCGTTTTTGTAATTTTGTGGCCACTTTTGGGCCTGTTCGCATGATAAATTAGTATGTCTTTATATTGAATAGACAAAAGCCCATCATAAGTTTTGCATGACCCGTTACGTCTCTGGCCCAAATTTTGAAAACTGGGCGGCCCACTCACCGTGACAATTGGCAAATTAATTCCGGGCTCTTATTTATTTATTTTATTCGTTTATTTTTTTTTTTAGAAAGCCCGTAGGCCGAGGAATTACTAATTAACTAATTAAAGTATCATTACTTTGCACATGCATCGTAATTTAATTGGTGAAATTAATATTTATCCTAGTTATAGCCTTCTAGGTCTAATCTTTCCATGTGGAGCTAGCTACTTGATGACCTAATTAACGAACTAATTTATATTATTAACTTTACAAAAGGCACTTTTAGGTGCTAATTTTTGTCAGTTTATGGTAGCATGCACAAAAGTTACCGAAAATTAAGCAAAGGAGGTAATTAAAGGTTAGTTGTCATATCTCAAACTAGACATGATTCAATTATTGTGCACAAATATCACATTCGTCAATATAAAAAAAGTTACACCAAAGGAACTGAGGATGTATTTGTTGTAGTCAACACTACTTTTCTTCTATCCTTCTTTTGCATTTACCATCTTTTCTGTTCTTAATTATTTATTATTAAATAATCAAAACTTCACTATTATTAATTCACCTACTAATCCAAAGAATATATCGAAATTAACTTTAAGTGGGCCCCTATGGGCCCCACAACTTTGAACCAATATACAACCTAACCTATTATTATGATTTGTGGAGTTCTCCAATTTTCCATTTTTTATATATAGAAGTCAAACAGTCATCAAACTAATTCTAACCTCTGACCATCCATAAAGTATTCTTGGAGATCAAAATTTATATTTTTTAGAATTTTTTTACTATTTTTTTAGATAGGTACAAAATCACTATTTTAAGGAGATTCTCGACCATCCGATAAAGTGATATTGTACCTATGTAAAAAAATAGTAAAATTTTTTTAAAAAAATGTAAAATTTGGTCTCCAAGAATATTTTATTATGAAGATCATGTTGAGCGGTTCGGATTAACTGTTTAGACTTTGAAAACATATATAAAGAATATGAAGTATATTAGAGTACAAAATTATAGTGCATTTGAACCCTCCTCTTATTTTATTTATTTGAAAAGGTGTTAACGGTAACTTTTTTACAATTAGAAAAGAAAACACAGTGAATACTTTGCACAGTATAAATTTAGATATTAACAATTGACTCAAAAAGGGTTGCATGTCAACAAATCTATTGCAATTTGAAGAAAAAGAAGCTTTGTCAAGAGTTGCCAACAAATCTATTTCGGAGAGACTACTCAAAAGGGGTTCTCTTGCTGAGATAATCATAGTAGTTAACAATTCAAAAGTAAGGTTAGATAAATGTCAAATTTGAGTTAATTTTTCTTATTTAATTATTCATAAAATATGGTAGCATACTTGAAGAATGGTCTTCAGCGACAGTAAGGATGCATCATCAATTCAACGCTCTTTAAATGTTCATAAACCTACAAAGGTTTCTTCTACAGTGGCAATATTAGAGATGTAAAGCTCTTTGTTGATACGCTATTTCAAGCACTATTCTAAAAAAGGGCCTTAACGGCTGATTAAACGCCCGTTTAATCATTAACAACAGTCAAACTATTACGAATACATTAATCGAGGTCTGTTTGTGGATTTCTTCCGATTAATCGTCTGTTTATTCCCGATTATTCCGTTTATTTTCATTTATTCTAGTGAATATTTATTTTTATATTATTTTTTTTTCTGTGACTGTGTGTGATAAAAAGTTTCATAAATTCTATATTGTAGTAATTGAAAATCAACGAGTGTGCATTGAAAAGAAATTTTTAGAATGTATTATAAATTTAAAAAAAAATCACATATCAGATTTTCATATTTTTCCTATAATCGTCAATGAAAGTGTGCATTTTAAAAAGTTTCTTTTCACTTAACCATAATTTGTTTACTACAAGTCAGCAATTAGTTCTTTTTTCTAAATGCATTGACCAGTCTTTTAGTAATATAATCCTTAATTTAGACTTTGTATATTACCAATATGTTAGTAATTTAGTCCCTAATTAGTAATTACCAATTTGTAATTAGTAATGTAGACTCTAATAGTAATTACCAATTTGTCAGTAATGTAATCTCTAATTTAGACTTAAAATATCTTTTGAGTTAATGCATTTATACTGTCTGATCAGCTTAAGATCCATGTCGGTCAGATCTGCACTAATATTAAAGGGCTCTCTGCTTTATAGGCGGGTGCCGGATTGGCTCTGTTTAAAATCTGATGGCCGAGATGTATTAACTCAAAAGATGCTATTTTGAGTTAATGCAGACGATGTGGACTCGGAGAAGTTTAAGGTTTGAGGCCCAAATTAGGCCCGACAAAGAAAAGCCTTAATATTTTTTCTTTTACAAATATTTGGAATTTGCAAGGCCCTCTAGTTATGTACACGTCAAATGTTTCCCAAGCACCCAAAAAAAAACATTAGACAAAAAAAGCCCAACAGCACAAAAAAAAATTCTAACAAAGAATAATTATTATTGCTAGCTCAACAAAAGGCTAACAAAGCCCAACAGCACCATTATAGTTCAAACTTCAAACAAAAGGCATGATACAAAGATAATACAAAAACAAAAAGAAAGCGAGGGACAAATTGCAAATTTCCAACTCCTCACATGAGATTCGATTATGTTGTTCTGGGGGTGTTAACGGGCATGATACAGATCGGGTAGAGACACTTTTGTATCCATAGGTGTATAATAAAATTATTCTTATTCGTAAATTATCATTACTCATTAATAACGGTATTAGTTTTATCCATACCTTATCTCATTCTTTAAAATTATCGGCTAACAAACAAATAATCAGTAATGAGTCCGGCTACTATAACACTAGTGTCATTTCAAACTAAATAACACCACATCTTAAGTTATTGGATCTACTTTAATACTCGTGCAAGACACTAGTATCATTCCAGCCCTATCTTGTACACGAATATTAAAATAGATCCAATGGTTTAAGATGTGGTGTTATTTAGTTTGAAATGACACTAGTGTTATAGTAGCCGGACTCATCAGTTATTATCAAATAATTTGATAGCATATATATAATTGCCTACAAACAAATATATATATATATATATATATATATATATATAGAGCTAGGCTATGGTGAGTTGCGAAGTAAGATGTCATTTTTACTTCACGCTTATATTTTCATTTTCAAAATTCAAACATCCGATCCGAACCGCTCAACATGTTCTAAATATTGAAATGTGCTTGGAGACTAAATTTTACATTTTTTGGAATTTTTTACTATTTATTAAGCCACTTTGAAAATCGCTGATCCGGTGGTCCTGAAAATTTTACTGTTTTTTACTGTTCACAGTGGATCAGCGATTTCAAAGTGGCTTAATAAATAGTAAAAAAATTCCAAAAAATGTAAAATTTAGTCTCCAAGCACATTTCAATATTTAGAAAAAGTTGAACGGTTCGGATCGGGTGTTTGGATTTTCAAAATGAAAATATGGCGTGAAGTAAAACGACGTTTTACTTCGCAACTCACCATAGCCTATCTCTATATATATATGTATATATATATATATATATATATATATATATATATATATATATATATATATATATATATATAGGACAGTGCTACGGTGCTACGCATAGCATACCCTCCGTGCTACGGCTCACTTTTTGAGTTTTAAAATTCTAACGGTCGATCCGAACCGTTCAACATGATCTCCATATGAATATGTACTTGCAAACCAAATTTTACATTTTTTTAGAATTTTTTTACTATTTATTAAGCCAGTTTGAAAAAACACTAATTTATACACAACAGTAAAATCAGCTGGACCATTGGATCAGCGATTTTCAAAGTGGCTTAATAAAAGTAAAAAAATTCTAAAAAATGTAAAATTTGGTTTGCAAGTACATATTCATATGGAGATCATGTTGAACGGTTCGGATCG